>DWQX01000377.1:0-45354 GCA_018245475.1 Pharmacophagus antenor | reverse complement strand
ATATATATATATATAGTAAATTTATTTTTTATAAATGTATATATATTAAAAAAAAAAATTTACTAAGTTATCATGTTTTACCGAAAGACTGGAAGAGAATCTTATTAAATATCTATCTAATATAGCATCTTACTAAGTAATAAATTGCAAATGAAATCTCCGGTGCATTTTATTACTTTGCCACTAAATCTGTGGCACAGTGGTTTCTGAATTGCCTTGTAACATGGTAGTCATGTGTTCGATTCCCGAGCAACACAAATAGTGGACTCTGAATGTTGTCAGGCTTTTAACGTACTTAACTGGTTAGCTACCGGTCTCAATATTAATCTATTGCAATAATAGTATTTGTTGTGTACCAGCAGTAATACATGTGAGTGCCACAGTATTCCGAGCGAGCACGCTTCACCATCTACGCCCTCATTTTCACTTAACATAAGTTGAAATTGATGTCAAGTGTTAGCCCATAGCCGATGAAAAATCAAGCAGGCGATGGAGTAAAAATCGTCGTTCACCTCGAGACGTCACATGCGCGATCGTTTATGCGAAAAAAAAAACAACGGAATGGTATTTACTCGCTTCGTTTAGTTCAGTGTTCGACGGGATGCATAATTTGCGTTACATAATAGCGATTGCCTATCGTGCAATGAGTTGAGACGGTTTAACGTTGCTATATATATATATTTTTAATTGAGGGTTGCTTCACACTATTTCTCGCTATCACAGTCGCTCGAAGTTGTCTGGTCGTGTCTTTAAATGATTGATTACTTATTAGAATTTATGTAGGAACTCAATGAATTCAGTGTTAATGTCTTTACAGATGTCCGCTTAATATCATTAAATTTGGGATCCTCTGGCCGTTATTGTATCGAAAGTATTCAAGCATTGGCTCTGTGTTTGCGCCAGTTATTGTGATTTGTTAGTATAACGGCAATAAGAACCTTTATCAAGACATCGTTGAAAATGTGAGAGATTTCACTTAAGGTTTTTTTTTGTTATTGACCAGTTTAATTTGTAATATTAATATTTTCACGTAAATTGGTATAAATTTAATATGATTAGCTCAAGAACGTCACAAAGCAACGTGAATAATGCTTTGCTGTTGAAATATACTGATCATCTTTAATTTTTTCATGCCAGCGTATTAATAACTTACTGGCGAACCGTCGTTGATTATTTGTTTGTTTACCTCACGTGTTTTACAAAACTCTATTTCAGCAGTCAAATATGTAAAAGGCCAGTATATTTTATGCGAGCACTCTTCTCTTTCTACGGTCTTATTGTCACTTAACATTGATTTATTCTTACACTAGCAGTCATGTGCCAGATTCCCGGGCTGTGAATTTTTTTTTTAATTTAAAAATATGATTAATCCCCTCTCCAGTACGTGTACTAAATTTTGAGTTGATAGATTCGGAGAATAAAAAAATCACAAAAATTTGAACTCCCCTTTCAACCCCTTAAAGGTGATTCGGAAACCTCGAATACGTACATTGCAAAGAACACACCCTCCAAATTTCATTTCTCTAGGACCAGCGGTTTAGGCTGTATGTTGATATATAGGTCAGTCAGTGAATTAGTCAGGACTGAATTCTATATGTACCTCCATAGATTTAAGGACAGTGAAGTCTAGTAATGAAACTACTCGGTGCAAGACTGGTACTTATCACAAGTGCCGGTAGATGCATCAAATAGTTATCCACAGATAATATAATAAATAATAAATCACACCCAAATATCATGTGTAAGACCACAATTGCATACAATGCGAAATAACCGCTGAACACTGCCCGAAATGTGAATAAAAGAAAATTTACACCATAATGTCTTTATTGTCTCGTCACTTCATAATATTAAAATAAAATCATTCTTCTGGTCGTTCCTTGTGTAGGTCAGTGTGAAACAGCTCTAAATATCTCAGAGCGTGCGATGTGGTATGAGATGTTAAATCGTCGGGTTAATTTGTGCACGGTCAATGTCACTATGACTCATCTGCTCGCGATCGTGTGGACGATGCTTAAGCTGAAGCGATTTATTATTTAATTTTGTGACCACCCCACAAAATCTATGTCGGCCTATTTTTTAATTTCGAAAGGGAATTATTATAAACTTAATTAATATTGGTGAGTGACCGACATAAAATTTTAATTCCGAACCGAGAATATATAAGCAGTGGAAATTTCGATGGTGATACGATTTGGTTAGGTAAAGAATATATATCCCAAATCAATCTAATATTAAAACAAAACACTTTTTTAATCGTACATATAACAACTAAGTTAGTTTTATGTTTATTAACTTATGGTGTTCTGCGAAGTAACGCTAGTATCATTAGGTTATATCAGTCTGATATACTGATTATGCAGTATGCCTTACACTATGCAAATAAATAAAAATGTTTTTTTTTTATCAATTGTAAATTTCATAAAATATATTGTTAAATAATGAATGAGAGAAAAATATTTTTATCTATGACCACACGTAACGTTTTTTAATCGAAACCAATTTAATCATACTTTTTTGTTTTGAAAGCACAAATTTGATCATAAATAAACTTTAAAAAAATGTTAGCCTGGGGTTGAGAAAAAGGAATACGTGTTTATATTTGTTAATTTTGGTTAAAATTTTAGTGCACTTTTGATCACTTTTTTTGATTACGAGGATTCTTTTTTTTTAAAGAAACAAAAAACCAAGTATAACGGTGTGAGAATAGAAAATATGAATGTATTCATAATTTCAGTTCAATTGTAATTTTTACAGTTTTTAATAAAATTTACTTGTCTATTGTTGTTATACCGTTAATTTTTTGACATACTGTTTTATTTATTGTTTTACCTTTATTTTTTTAACAAAGAGTTGATTATTGATATACATACATTATATTTTATTAATGCATATTTTGACTGACCCATTGTTGTAGTATTAGTAACGCTGCCTCTTACACCACAGGTTCCGGGTTCGATTGCCCGCTCAGTACAAACATTCATGTGACGATCATTTGTGTTTATACTATCTGGTTGTTAATATATATTTAATTATTTATTTAAAAATATCTATGTATGTATATCGATCTCTAATAGCCCATACTGCAGGTGCTGCTTAGCTATCTATTTTAGAATCGGAATACTATGTGTAAAAATGTCCCAGATATTTATATATTGGTCTGTAAATTAATTACGAGCACAGAGTGATATAGTTGAAATAATTCTATGTAGTAACTATATTATAAATGCTAGACGTAACATATAAAATTGTGTGATTGCCTTAGTCTAAAAAACAAAAAAAAAACTTTTGAAAAGTAGATATTGCGTTCAATTTTCAACAGTCAACTGAAAGTTGGCGCAAAATGTCCGGATTTAATTCACTCTTTTTTAATAAACTAAATCGAGAACGGCCGATGTATCCTGGTTATTATTGCACACACGGTGTGTAACCCGTCTCGAACGGGTTAAGAGAATGGCTTAATTTCTTGTAACACTTTTATTTATGCCCCTGGACGCAGACAGGCAGGCGCGGGATGACGAGCTCTCTCAGAGCAGCTGACCGCTTCTGTATTAGGATCCAATGGTTTAGATACTTTACTGATACTGTTAAAATAACAGGCATGACTACATTATGGTATGTATGATTACTAGAACCAGTAATCATTGTAAGTATCGCAAACAAATCGCCATTATTTTCTTATCGCTTATGCGCCAACACTTGGTGTCATTTTTACCTGATGTTAAGTGACAAAGAGGGCATAGGTGGTGAAGCATGTTCGCCCAGAATACATTTGGCTCTTACATATATGACTACCGTAACACAGCAATGCTGTTGTGGCCGCAAATCGATATTGGGGGTAGCTAGCCATACAAGTTCGAAAAACACTACCACTATCAAAATCTTAGAAAAACAGTATAATTTTGCTCAGAAAGATCTTATAAAAAATTCATAAGATGTTGAAACAAAAATATATGTATATATATTTATCAGTGTATATTTAAAAAAATCACAATTATAGTGGGTGTTTCTGAAAAGAAAATCTATTCGCTGTAGGAAATTAGATATGTCTGTATGATGTTTGTTATAAAGTATGTAATGAAACTTTAGGAAAAGTATAAGTGGTTAATAGTTTTTAAATAAATAAATCTACTGATTAATATATAACACAATTTTATAAAATGAAAATAAATTAATTAAAGCAATAAATGACGTGACGTCTGTATATAATTCTTCTTCTATTTTCATGCAGCTGTTACAACGCATATATTTCTACTCTTTTTAATAAATCTTTGGAAACAGAAATACATTGACTTATTAAATCAATATTGTTATTTACCATCGTGTATTATAAAATAACACGAGTTGTTAACAGCGATGTAGTTCTGTGCCGCTGAGCTCTCGAGGCTCTGTTCATTCAAGGATCAAGGCCTCTTAGGCGTGCGAGGTGCGCGTGCGCCGCGGCAGATGCGCGCAGCATCTGTCCCCTCCCACGCACACAGACGTGCACGTTTACGCTCACACGCGTGCCCTCTCATCTCGTTCCGTGCGCACGCGTGCGGCAACCTGTCGCTCGCACAGCTGATCGCAGGCCACTTCGCGTACTTTCCATTTTTTTTTCACTGTAGATTATGAACGATATCTAGCGAGATTGGTATTACGTACGTATTATAAATATTACGAAAGGCTAAATTATTTTTTTCTTACTGCCATAATTTTGGGATTTATAACTTTTTATAATTTTTTTTATGTTGGTAAGATTAGCCGACGCACAATCTATGAAGGAATTACATTTATATATTTTTTTAATATTTACATAATCTTTACAAATGTAAGACATTACCATGATATTATAGTTTCAAAAATAAATTTCTGGGATTTATTTACTGTTTAAAAAACCGAATAGTAGATTTGCTTGAGATAATTCTATTAAAAATAAAACATTGATAGTTATTATCATCATAATTATTTTGTCCCTGTGTCAATGTAAACAAACTGTATATGTAGTTCAAAAGAGTTTCTATGTAAGTTATAAAAACAATGGGCGATATTAAAAAATCGAATTAAAAAAATTCGAAATGAGAAATCGCGATGCTGAATTATTTACTCTGTGGTGTTTTGACTGTGATTTCTTAATAACATCGTCAGTAATAACACCAAGGGCACCCGGTTGACTTGGAATGGATGTCACCGGGTCGTGATACGGTTATTTGGCACAACACCAGCTGCTTTTAATGCTCCAGGTGACTGCTTGTACGAACGTAAATCAATATAAATTATTAATTTATATGCACAATTAATATAAAAATTGATTATTGTGTCTAGACATTAATTTGACATTTTTGAAATTACTATGCCCGTGTACTTTAGATTTAGATGATAGGTCCAACCCTACGCAGTGGCGAAAGAACTAAATTGTGATTAATGTATTATTCGGACTAATAAACGTTTCTTTTCGTACAGAGTAATGTGATCAATTTCGTTCCGAACGTAAAAAAAAGATTATGTCAAAGTAGTTTTTTTTTAAATAAATACTCTTTTATCATGCGGTAAGTCTTATAGTCGAAAAGATATGGCACGCCAATGAAGGATTACGCGAGTTATGTCACAAAAAAGATGAACAAGGTTAGATTATGATAACAATAAATAATAATTGCGATTTTTTATTCCCTTATAGGGCTAACAATTGAGCGCATTTTCACCTGATATTACGTGATAATGAAGGGTATCATATGCTCGCCCAGAATATCCTAGCTCTTATATGTATGACTGCCGTAATACAGCAATGCTGTTATGGTGGCAGAATGCTATTGAGAACCCTACAACCATTTAGACTCCTCTTGACCTGTGACTCGAGAAGTGATCCCAGGACTTTCGAGTTACAAGGCAAGCGATAAACCACTGCGTGTGGAGGCAGTTAAACTTTTTTTAGTTGAAATCTTTCATTTAAGCATTAGAAAAACTATTCATAACTTGCGTGACTATTATTGAACTAAATAAATATAAAAAAAATCCAACATCTATTATAAAAATACTATCTTTTTTTATGAAGAAGTATGAGGTCGTTGATCTCAAAAAATCCCTATAATAGAGGCAGGTGGGCGGCAGCTGGGTGATGTAACCCTCCTCTTATCTTACCTACAGCGAGGGCTATTTGCTCCTGACCATTTTTAATCATTTAAAAAAATATTATTACTGTTGTTAGCTTACAACATTCATAAGTTATATTGTGGAGTTGTATCAACGTGGAGCACAGTAATAAAATGTCAGGAATTCATACGAAAATAACGGAAGTGAAATATACGTATTTTGGCCGAACACGCTTCATCATCTACGGTTACATTGTCTCTTAACACCATGTGAAATCGGGGTCAAGTATTAGCCCATAATTGATACAAAATACCAAAAGAAAAGAAACACAAAAGCGAAACTGTAATGGGATTTTAGAATTTTTTAAAGTATAAACTGATTTCTAATTTTCTTATTATATTTTTCTGTTTTTAATGTAACTGTTTAGTGTTAACGTGGTGGCAACATTGACGTCGTTGATGTAAGTCGTGTAGAATCGATCTATACAAAAAAACGATTTGACCGTTGTTTTCGTATAGTTATCGTGTTTATATTCGTATCAGACTAAATGATTCACTGTATTCTTACATTGTTCGCTTCTAATGACTCACATCCAGACAGACAGCGTCTGTACGTCACGGATAGTTTAAATGTTTCAATATTTTTACTCACTCACCGACTATGAATCATTGGGATATAATTATCTTTAATTACTCAATATGTTGTCTATTTTTGTTTTTATGTTGGTAGAAAATATTTGCTAGAGTATTCTTCTGTATGTTACACTTTGTTGATCAACGTAATTATATAAAGTAATTTTAATTGAGGTCAAGCCCTAACCCATTGTACGTTAAAATAATAAATATGCAGAAACTAAAAAGTTAACATACTTGTCTTTTAATCATTTTTGGTCGATTGTGTCAAGAAAATGCGGTTTTTTAATACATGGGCAAAGTGCCCGAGAAATCTTTTCATGTCATTTTTATTAAACTCCATAACGTATGTAGTTACGTGTAACATATTTCGTCTATATATCTATAAGGTTGGAGAATAACAAAAGTTAATAAAGTATGACATTAGGATCGGGTTTGATTTCGGGACCACATGAATAGTGGAGTCTGGATAGTCTCATAGGTTTTTCGAAATCGCTTGGCTTGCTATCGCTCTCAATGTCAAATAGCTGACATAATAGCATTGCTGTGTTTCTACAATCATACATGTGAGAGCTCGGGATATTCGGAGCGTGTCCGCTACACCATATACCGCCTCATTGTTAATTAACACCGTGAGAAATTTAAGTTAGCCAATGATTGATGAAAAAAAAAGTTATCATAAGTTATGTATGTTTAAATAGGTGCATGCAATAATAATACTTAACGCGAGCTCGAAGCCGCAAAACAATGACTGTATGTTCAAATATCTATAATCAGAAGCAGCATTAGTAGGTCTTACAGCTCCGTCAGGGCGAGTATGAAAAAGGAGAAGCGTTAATCTCAAGAATCTCGCAGACGTCGCAAGGTGTTGAGCACGCGCCGCGGCCGCGCCGCGACCGCACCTGCGGTGTCAACGTACCCGCTCGAATACCGATGCAAGATTCGGTACCTGTCCGCTGCACTGTGTCGTCAATGCATTATATTTTTTGTGGAACATGTAAATTTATATCAAACAGCCAGTGTATTAATTAATCAATTAATAAAACTTTTTGTTTTTAAATTTCACAGCTTGTTCTTCTATAAATGCCTCTCCATTATTAAGGGTTGACTGTCATTAACATAAAACCCTCGTTGTTCATTCCCAGTCAGGAAAGGTTCGCTAACTTTTTAATGCTTGTTCACTCCTGAATGTTCGTAGCTATGACTTCCTGCACCTTTCAATAACAGTGGATCAATAGCAAGGGACAATTATTTTTGTTAATCCGTTTGTGGTTCTAGTAAAATTCTAAGTAGGACTTTTAGCTATAGTATTTTTATTATTCAACACATGCCCAATTATTATTATTGCAATTTATTTTACTTTAAATCATTACAATTATCCAAAATTATAAATGTTAAATTTCTTATTAGAATTTTGACGTCTTGGGGGAGTTTACTATTAAGTTACTAAGAAAATTTCTCATTTTATTTTTTTGAATGATTATGTACATCAAAGACAAACGTTCGTCCACCGTTCATTCTTTTTGGTCTTAATAAAATATATTACTACGTACTAGTCGTAACACCGATGTGTGAATTCATTTGTTTTAACAAAACGCCGAAGCACTATGTTCAATGGAGACAGATTCAATCCTCGTGGCCTGATCTTTGAATCGACGACGCTCAATTTAGTTTTTCTTTGTTTTATAATTAACTAACTATGTTATGTAATGATTTTGTTGACAGCTTGCTTTCAAACTTCCTCGCTGGTAGAAATAGTCCGTGTTATAAGCAAGATAGTCTAAAGTAAGAGAGGCTTAGTTAATAAATAAAACGACATTTATTTTTATATAATAAACTAAATCCCGCCGACATTGGGAGCTTTGTTATCTGCTTTGTTTATTTTGATTTTACGTTTTACCCCACATCTTATAATCGATAGACTAGTCACGCTTGTAGTTTCATAAGCAACATTTTATAAATGTATCTTGTAGTTTATTTATATATAATTAGTATAGATTTCTACACATTTTCATCAATTTTGCTTCAAGCCTGTCCTTAATTTGCAGCTAGTAAGAAATATAAAAAAGACTACTAGAGTATGATTGGACTAAATATACGGTATACTAATAATCGATAAAAATCTTACTATTCCTCATGTCATATAAGAAATTCTGTATTCCAATTTGTATATGTTCCGTTTCATAAAATACTAACTTTAATATGTCTGTTAATGATATTATGATTTAATATGGCACCATCTAAACACTTCAACCGCTCCTTAACCTACGATTTACGTTCTAGAATTTAGGTATGAAAATATAATGATGATTGGGCAGACTTCAAGCCATTCCACGGTCCTAAGTTGTAATAACGCGCTCATCTTACGTAATTTAAATACTTTGTATTAGACACAACTGGTTTAATTGTGAAATTTTTGATAGATAATTATAACCTGATGTATTAATTGTGTTAATGATATGTCGCAAAATAATTATTGTCAATGTCTAAAATAAAAATATTTACGTCTGTCTTGATTATCGTATTACAGGCATTGCCGGTAGTTGCTGATTAAGGAGTTAAAAACTTTTTAAAATCGTAGAACAACATTATAAGTTGGCAGCACTGATTGAAAAGTTACTATGGCGTCTTGTGACATTTGCGCCAATTTCCCGCCATAACTGATGACAATGTTGCGCAAACAAATAGCTGGTTTGTGTACGAAGACAACAGAGACTAATACATTAGTTATGTTCTCATTCTCGAATGAGTTGGTATTTTGCCATCAATTTATCGCTAAGAGGGTGGACCGTCATGTTCCGATGGCTTATGCGTTCACCGGTTGTTGACTAATTACGTAATAACCGATGGTGAGAATGATAGGCGAAAGACAGGTACTTACTCGCAAAGTATAAGCACAGTTTTTGAGAGCAAGTTGCAATTTTGTTAAAAAAATGCGTTTAAAACACACAGTGGAAGGTAGCTAATCATCCACGCGGTGCGGATGGAATTTGCCGTTATCGTGTACTGCGATGGTGGAATACAGCGGCTGGAATTAAACAGAAAAGTTCCTCGGAACACTCCCCGTGGTAACTTTTATATGAGATGCAAAGAGATGCAACATCGCAAAGCAAGTTCAGCGTGTGTTACAGAAATTTACTGAAAGTGTAACAAGGTGTTCCACTTAATTTTTTCTTCGTTTCGTTTGAGGACTATGAAAACATTAGTAGTAATGTCTGTAAAAAAGTCTGTATCGGTCTTACTATGTGCCAGGGCTAGACAAAATTGGTAATATGGTAACTGGAGGTCTATTGTGTGTGTGTTAAAATTAAAATACTTTAGAATAACGAAGAGATACATAAGCAAACCTTAATTAAATTAGCAATTAATTTATAACTATTAAAATAAAAACAAATATATACGTCTTAAAAATAAATCAATTTTAAAGCAGGCCATAATAAGTTTTAGAATCTCTTCTCTAAACAAAAGCTATGTAAAATTCAATGTTACGGTTTATAATTGGCAATTTCTATACTCCATTGACTAACTTAATGATTTCCATTTCCTTTGATGAACTTTTTGATATTCGAAATGCAAATACTATGGTGGGTTTACGAAAAAAAAAAAAGGTTTTCGGATTAAGGGACACAAGTTCGAATCTATAACATTAACATTTCAAATAGATCTCTTCATTGATAATTTATTTAAGAAGCGTCACAACGACAAATGAATTGGAACAGCCAGTACAACACGACCCATCTAATCTTATATATCATACGTTACTATAGTTCAACGTAAGCTGGTAGATCGTGAATTGAATAATTTTTGTTGTTAATTTACATTGCAAAGACATTTTTCAATTCCTCAAGTGACACAAGTTCCGCTATCAAATTATACTTTAATACTTTTTTAAGTATCCGATTGTCGTTAAGCTTTTTTTTTTAAACATTAGAAAAACAAACGTTTAATCCAGGTCGTCGTTCGGTATTTTTATTTTTTTTTATTTGTCTCCTCCATATACATTTAAATAATTTGAGTATTTTAACAGAATTCCTAATTACAGTAATAGACTGGATTTCCGATTTTTTTTTCTGCATTATAAACGTCAGCTGGTCGGAAACACACAATGAGTTAAAATCGTCTGTTTGATATGTTTTCTGTTCATAATCATTATTATTTAGTATGTAATATGTATAAGGTTTCTAAATAAATAAATAATTACATTAGTTTACATACCGTAAATAAATATTAACACCATTGAAATTAATTAGTTTTTATTGTATTCTGAAATAGATTACTTTTACTCATTTTATTGCAAAAGTAAGTAAATATTACTTCTTACTAGTAATAAGTATGGACAGTTTTAGTGTTAAATTTGTATTTAAAAAATTTCTAGCAAAAATATGCATTACTACTGATTTTCTGAATATACAATGGGCGTTTACTAAATGTACCGTGACTGAACATTTAAATTATCGGTGAGGTTGGCACTGCTGTTAATATTAAAGAAAAGGCGGAAGAGTGCTTGAGACAAATATTTCTAATTTAAATATAAATACTAGCACTTTACCTTTTCAAATAACTTAAATTTACACATTCCCAATTCATCAAAATTATTCATTTATGTATGACACTTATGACTTTATATATAACATTCGTGTTTCGATATCGTGTAATTAAGTATGTTAAATTGTGGGACCCTACTGTGGTTAGCCGCGGTTTCACATTGTATATAAAATCATATACGTCACGCGTATTCTAAATTTGAATAGGCCATACATTTTTTTAACAATTTGCAAAATAAAATACGTATAGAAATGAAAAACTCTTTCTCGATTTCGTTCAGGGAAAAAATATTTTATTTTAGTGAACGGAGAGTAGATATATTAGCTTGTCTATACGGTGTATGTGTAGGTATCGATGGCACAGTGGAAGCGGTGTGCTGTAAGGTTTCCCGGGCTCTCAGGTTACCTTCCGACCGGATATCGCGGCGTGTCTACTCTGTCGTTTGTATGCTCTCTGTACGCATTCTCGCCATTACAACGTGAGTGAGGAATTATATTCCGATCCATTTTTAAAATTGTCCATTGTAAAAATGGAATTATTTCTTTGTCATAGAGAATTTAGTCCACACAAATTTATACATAGTATAGTTTATTATGGTACGTTCAAAATTTTTGAGAAGTACTAAGCAGATATAAGTTATGCTAATATTATTGCAGAAGTTGTTATATCAACATGTTTCCTTAGAATGGTTTTGACCGAGTGAGTTTGTAAAATTATAAACCACATGAAATCTTAGTTAAATGATAAATTATTAAATGAAGAAGTAAAATATTTTCACCCATATAGACTTTATACAACTGCAAGGGAAAAATCGGCAAAAAATTTCTAGGAGAAAACGTACTAGAAATATTACTATAAAAGTTCATTGCAATAAATTTGGGTTTGATTTAGTATTTGCGTAAGCGTCAGGTGCTGCTGAGCTGACACCCGTCTATTAAGCATCATAATATCCATATACAATGATTTAGCGAACGGTCCATTATCACTCTGTTTTCCGATCATACCGCATTCAATCGAATTGCGATCTTTTTTTTTAATTTTGTATGATTAAATGAGCACGGAAATAAAATAGTATCAATAAAAAAACTTATATAATTAATATATTTATTTACTCTTGCGGTAAGCAGGGCGAACTTAATGCCAGAAAAACTTTCTTTCCCTGTCAACCTTGGAAGAAAAGAGAAATTACAGGCAGGTGCAAGATAAACAATCTAGGAAGAAAAATAATCAACAAATATAAAACGTTTCTTATGTATCTTGTTATACTAGAATTTTAAATTGATAATGATTTCTGATAATAGAATGAGCATTATAAATTTTCTAACATCTATATAAGGACAAAAGGTAAATATATAATATTACTTCTTAATTAAATAAAGTATTATGTAAAGTGCATTTATAAGTTTAATTTGAATATTTAACTAACTGGTGTCGGTGACGTAAGCTCGCAGGGATAAAAGAGAACATAAGAAAAAATATATGATTTTTAAGTGAAAGACTTTCTAGCTTTAAAAACTACCTTAAATATTATCCGAGACATTATGCTTAAACTGATAATATGTCCAAGAGTACTAGCAACACGCGGCAACTGAAATCAGACGTAATCTAGAAACAAATCTTCTGGTCTCTACAACAATTACATAAACCATGAGAATCTTAAAAACTTTTCAATATGCAGACACTATGTTTTTAAGTATAGATTTATACGTATGTAGATTTATACGTATACAAAAATACTACAAATAAAATATAATCTCAACGCGCTTCGCCACGTATCATTCTCAGAAGTTACGGGTTCGACCGCACGACGTGGAACTTGTATCAACATGTTAAATAATGTATTAGTTGTTAAGAAATTTAAGCTTATATATAGTAAATAAGGGAAAGGAAAGCAAACGTTCGCCGAGGTGAACAGCCTGTACGTGGGCAAGGGGCGGCGGTAATTATAAGTTAAGAAAGCGTGTCCCATGCTAAAGATACACGAGCGGCAGTCGGTCCGTGCTTAAGATGGTGCGCCGTTGGAGTCGACGGAGCGAGACCGCGCAGGGGTGTCGGCAGATGTGCCACACATCTGGTGCCAGTCACTGACCTCGCCGGATAGATTGACTATCTAGCTCAGGGGTCGCCAACTGTCGCCCACGAAGCCTACTCGAGAAATGAACAGAACAATTTAAGGTTTACGACGAAAGGGGATCTTTTTTAACGGTTATGGGTTAACATTTGATGTCGATTTCACATGATAAGTATCAATGAGGCCGTTGGTGGTGGAGCGTCTCCACTTAGAATATTTCTGGCTCTCACAAGTCGTGAGATGTCACATGCCGGAACATACTGCTGTTACGGCGCCAGATCGACAATGAAGGTGGTAAGTAACGCGAGGCGGATTTGAAAAATCCTACCACGATCCAGACTCCACTACACCTGAAGCCCGGGACTAGAACTCGGGACGATTCCCTTGAAAGCAAGCGGGTAAAACACTGCTCCGCGGAGGCAGACAAAAAAAGGTAATAAACTTTCAATCGAATTAGAATTGAATCTGGTTTTTAACGCATTTGGTCTAGCATTCGACTTCAATTCTCGCATTTGACATTGATGAATAAGATCGTAGATGGTGGAGCGTGCTTGTTCAGAATATTTCTGCCCTCACATGTATGTCTGCCGAAGCACGCTGTTATGACGGTAGGTTGACATGAAACGTGGTCATCCAAACTTCTCTGCTCACGTAGCCCTGTATGTGAATCAAGCAGGAGCTAAAAGCAAGCAATAAACCACTGTCCTACGGAAGCAGTTGACAATAGGTGGAACATTCTTTTATGTTTAGATTAGTGCTTGGCCACAATCCAGCTAGACATTAAGTTGTGATCTAGTTTATCGTGATAAAGCGCTCTAGACTAATAACAACTTATTAACCTTTCTCTTGAAGATGTAACGTAATTTGATAGGAACACTGACATCGGCTAGGTGTCCCATCCTTTTGCTGTTCATTCAGTAAATAGGGTTATAAAAGATCAGAAATTTTTTAACTGACTTATTATTAGGATTTAACCTTTTTATCGGCATAGAGCGGCAAGTATATCTGACATTAAGTTTAGATTTATGTTCATGGCATTATTATCTGTTAAAGTCTGTTGGGTACTTATTAAATATGTTCAACTTTTAACTAGTTTACGTTGGCCGTTTTTTATTACATTATTTTAAGAATCTCTTATAATAGAAATCTAAGAAAGACTGGTTACGTTCCGGTGTCAAACTTTATTCCTATGGAAAATCTAAAAAATGAAAATATCACGTAGAAACTTTTACCCGTGATCAATAATATCACAATGGGCATTTCTGTAACTCCTTACTTTCTTATATGTCTTATTGGAAGAAATTACTAACCCGCCTGGCTTGTTAGTGTTGTCAATTTGTGGCCAAAATTAGTAAGTACTGTGGATTTTAATATAAGGAGACATAAAAATTCACAGAAACTGTTTAAATTCTGTAATTATTTAATTTACTTATTGCAAATTCTATTAATCATTTTTGGATTGTTAATATAATTAAAAGAATTATATTATACTACGAAATTTTATTTGTTCTCTGTCGAATTTCATCATTCTATCATAGAGAAATGGCGAACATAGCTATATACATCTTGCTGTTTGAATTAAATCCTTTGAATTATTTCAAATGTCAGATTTCTCATATCCGTACCGTAGGTTAAAGTGGTGGAGACGCATTAACTGAAGACTAGAATTTATTTGTTATCCATTTGATACAAAGTCCAGTATTGGTTGCAAACCACTTTTTTTCGTGTTTAGAGAAATAGGTCTTTTGCATTCTCGTTCCTTTTTTTTGTGTTCATTAGTAATGAAGTTGGTTTCATAAATTAAAAAAAAACTTTCAATCACAAGGGGAAGAAACAGAAACTTACATTTTTAACCTATTAATTTTGATGTAATTTATTGATCCAAGTGTTTTTATCTAAATTTGTAAAATTCTTTAAAACCCAATAAAAATTATTTACTAATTTCCGCTTTTAATAACAAATATTAAGACTGCGAGTGTGAGAATCTAAAACATCGAATTGCACTGACTCAGTATTTCTTTTCGAATAAATTTTTTTAATTTCTATTTATCGCTAGACTTTTGAATTTTAATTTAAGACTTAATTTAACAACTACGCCAGTCCACCATTATTTTAATCTTATCTAAAAAAAAATGTTACTATTCTTATATTACATTTAAAATTGTCTTAAAAAAAGCACTTTATCCATACTTCACTGCCATATATATCGATAACATATAAAGCAATCATTAAGGTATTACCACACTACATCCATTGTTACGTAAGTTGAAAGGTACCCGCACCTGGACGTACACCTGTCGAATACACGTGCCGTCTTCTCTTATAACGTTACCAATAATCCCGTTTGGCTTCGTCCCGCGCCGTTATTACACTTTTTGCGGACGATAAGCGAAATTGAAAATCGCTCAATAATTGCTGTTAACTTGTATTATGTAATTAAACCATAGCAAGTTTTTTTTTCGTTTGTCGTAAAACTTAGTTTTGCGATAAACGAGCGACTACTAAATTACCCGCAATGGACTTACACGGCCTCAATTGTAACATGATGTGAAGTGACATTGAAATCGGGGACTGTAAAGCCTGCTCGCCCCGAATAGTCTGGCTTTTACATCTATGTCTACCAAATAATACTTAAGTTATGGTGGCAGATTGGTTGTGAGTAATCGAACCCGAGACATACGTATTACAAGACAAGCGGTAAACCACTGCGCCACAGAGGCACTAAGATTATGTGCATTAGTGTGCAAATTACAATACATAACATAACAATAAATTTAAAAGTTGTGACTGCTACATAATAATAGCTTATATATAAAGTATAGAAGCGATTATATATAGGTATAGATCCATAACTATGTTTTGTTTCAAAGTGATTATGCTTTTTTTACTACCTCCATGGCGCAGTGATTTACAGCTTGTTTTATAATGTGAAGGTCCCTGGTTCGATGCCCTGGCCACAGGATTAAAGAATTGTGGATGGTGATAAGGTTTTTCATATCCGCACCGTTGGCTGTCAATCTGCCACTATAAGAGCATTGCTGTCTTCCGGTAGGCATTTGTGTGAGAGCTAGAGTATTTTAAGCAATCGCCCTTTACCATTTACGGTCTAATTGTCGCTTAACATCATATGAAATAGGGGATAAATGTTAGTCCATTGCGATAAAAAAAAGGTTCCTTGCACTTATGTTACGTCACCTGGGTAGAATAGACACACCCTCTCGCCGCGCAAGGAACTTACCCGACGTACTTACCATATGACATATTGCTTGAGCGTTAACGGCCGTTATTACGAGTTCCTTTTTTAAACACACACAAAGTCTTTGTTTTTCACAAGTCTTTGTTTTTAATTTTCTCGACCACAAATGTCTAAATTGAATATGCTGCAAGTGTTTAATAAAACAGTCAACAGTTCTTGATTACACATATAAAAGAAATTATTAAAATAAAATCGTTAGTATATAGTATCATCCGTTCGACCAGCTATTACTGCTAGTATTGACTTTGACAACTTTGATCCATATTTAACATATTCTTTTATGATACAGACCACCATAATTAATAGCATAAGCTATTGATTATGATTATTCGTACAGCTTAAGTTGGGAATGAAAACTAATTATAATATTAAAATGAAAATAATAATTATGAAATCTTTTTAACATTAACTGTATCTATCTTACCACTATTCTATTTTAAATAGTATGATTTAATTACATAAAATTATTTCTTTTGAAAAATGAAACTATGTTTTCTTAACGAGGTTCCTCAACTGTTGATGCTGTTTGGTATGAAATGTTAAATGGGACTTTTTGACTAAGGTAAGGTAAAATAGGTAGATAACGAAAGTCGTTCCACGCAAACGGGTTAAGTTAAAATAATTGAAATATTTTATTAGTAGATATCTATTACGTTTCATTATTGTAGAGATTTTAAATATTAATAGATTTATTGTACGACCTGAATTAAATATGTTTCTATAATTATTGCTTCGTGAGCGATCACTTGTTATTACTTATAATTTCTGCAAAGTTAATTTGTTATAACGCTGGTAAGTAAACGGGTGTGTAGCGAAGTCGTTTCGTCTCGTGGAGACAAAGGAAGTGCGGCGTGGGAGATAGGGGCGCACCCGGGCGGGGAAATGGCACCTGTGCGTAGCGCGACTGCTACATTTTGATATTTTTAAATCATTATTTAACACTTTGCAGACGAGTGTCGGCAAATAGCCGCCGAAACATTTCTACCGATGGTGTAACCGTTGATATGTAGACGATCATTCATTAGTTCAGAATCCGGCAGCTTAGTAATTATATTATATTATACCATCTGTCCCCATCGTTAAGTTTCAATTGTTAAACTGATAAATTAAATCCATTTTGCAATAGCTCTCTCTCATAGCTTTTACAGCTTCGTTCGTAGAGCGGCTTCGTTCGCAAAAGGTTAAAACGCATTAACAAACGAATGTTTTAATTTTAATATAGCGGAATTAATTCATTAATTAAAAAATTACATAAAATCGTATAAGCCCACACAGGCGATAAAATAAGTGATAAAATAAGCGCATACGTGTAAAAAAATTCATGTTTCCTTAAAATCACATAGCTTACTTTTACAGGTATTTAAAATTTCACGAAAATTAATTAAAGTAGGAAAAGTATTATCAATACATATAAATAATTATTTAAAACTGCATATTTACATCAAACGGGGAAAAAAACCATTTTAATCGACAACGAAAGAGTAGAAAGTAATTTGTATCATACGGTGTACTAATAAAAACATATGGTCGGCCATAATCCCATTTATGAGATCGGCATGTGGTCGGAAAAAGGTAAAGGGTAAGTGTAATAATATTGCGGCGGAAGACAGCGTTGCATTTTGGTCCTTTAGACGCTAATGAAAAAACCAGCGGACCAAGACATGTGAGGCGAGACACGGCGGTTGGAGAACGCAGTGGTTAAAAATTGTTTAGAAGAATAGGTAACAAGCTTTTAATCATTTTATTTGTAATAATACATATTTATTATTATGAAATGACTATATTTTCATTTCATTAAAGTAGTATAGAACTTTTGACAACTGGCATGTTCGCTTTGATGACAGGAGAGAAGATTTAGTCTATTGTCATGAATTAATGAAAGTTTTTTCGCCATAGAAAATATTTTAAATATTAATCAGAAAATCGTAGCTATCAGTCCATGATAAGTGTGCAAAATTACAAATCGATCTCTTGAAGTGGTTGCAATGCTAGTTCTGTGATTCTGTTACACATATAGGTACAGAAAAAGCTAATAATAGCGTTTTAATAAATGGTTTTTGGCATAGCTCGAATGTAAAATTAAATTTTTTGAATGAATATATTATTGAACAATTTGTGCCGCTGGTTTAAAGCCTCTGGCCCGCAGCGCCACCTGCCCGCGCACGTGCCAACTGTCCCTTGGCCTCTCGTCCCCCGCGCCGCCCGCGCTTCCGCTCGCCCTTGCTACCCGCTGGACAACGATAGCTTCTTACCTTTTTCTTTTCTTTTTTCCGTTGGTTTTATTGCCGTAAAAAGTAACCGGCTACATACGGCGCACATGCCTGATTCGGAGAACACAGTATCAATTAGTTAGGTCCTGTTGCTATGCAGATTTAATTTGTGACTAGAGGAGTAACTTCAGAGCTTTTACTAATTGGCAAGTTTAATATCAATGAGAGCAGCGAAATGGATGAACAACGTCTTGTGATTTGTTTTGTAAGCTTTTTTTTTTCAATTTAATATCAAAATAATTAAATCAATGATTTACCTAACAAATGATTAAAATATTTTTGAAGAACAAATATAAAACAGTTAATAAATAATATTTAAATTTTAATATACGGTATTAGTTATTATAACACTTTATATTAAAATCTGCATAAAACACAAATTTTATAAATTCATTTTAAATTTTCCTTGCGTAAAATAATAAAAAATAATATAGAGTTTGGAAGATATCTCGTGCAAGCGAAGCGATATGTATCGTTCAAGCAATGGCCGCTCACAACGCGCCAACCGTCGCGACGCCGACTTAAATACTATCGGCAAATCCGTTGGCCAACGGCCGCAAATGACCACACAAGAACTGTATCAAAAGCAATCCTCCAAGCACAATGGTCGATCATTAAAAGGAGACCGTTCCTTTGTTTACCAGACAACGGATCCGCCGAACTTTCCCATAAACCACCACATTGTCCTACGTACGTTACAGTTTCGCAAAAGAAACTAGAACGTTCTCACGAATGCAAAAATTTCACCGATGGACGGACGTCCGAGTAATAGGATTTGAATGGGCGATGGACAATGTAATAGATTCGCGAAAGGGATTACAAATAATGCCTTGTAAGAAAGGGTTGGCGATCGAAAGGAGGGGTCAGTCGGGTCATCCGGGCGCGGGGCTGACCCCATAGCTCACGCTGCAGCGATTTCGGGTTGTTTAACTGGCGTAAGGGGTTGTCATGACCCGGCTATTGTTGCAGAGGGTCAGCACGGGTTGGCTACCTGCGCAGGATGGGTCAGAGTGACCCGGCCCAGTGAATAGACAATTAAAACGAGACCGGCGCATCGGACGGTTGTTCCTTTGGAAAATCACGATAACCTTTGGGCCATTTATATCCAATCCGTTACATTTATTTAATGCGAACCAAGCTAATACTTGTATTTTAACAGGCCGTTAGACGTAATTCCAAATAGTTTTTTTAGATACTTTTAAGGTACACTTGATGTAATCAAACATCGTTAATTGTTTTGTATGTTTATTCTTTATCAAATAATTCATTTCTAACTAATGAATTACCACACAGTACTTGTTTCGATGTGAATACAGTAACCGTTAAATATGTAGTTCGTGAGGAAGACGCCGCTCACTGACGCCTGTGATTAGTTTGTTATCGACAATTGCATAGGCGGGATGCCACATACTTTTGATTAGTTTATGTATACACTTAAAATGCAGTTTTCTTTCTCGCCCTCTGTTTTATAAATTTACCATAAATATATAATTTAGTCAAGATGGAAATGAAGTTAACTGTTGATTTCGTAACATAATATTATACGCGAGTTAGCTCAGTAAGTTCTTACACTTTACTTCAAATCAAAAACGGGAATTTTTGCGTACTATTTTTTGGCAGCTGAAATAGGCCTTTAATTACTTCCTAGAATAAACCTGATGCTAAATACAACAATAGATGCTTTTATTTATGAAGAATATTTTTTTGTTTTGATTCTTAAAAGTAGTAAGATGGACAATATTTAAACTTTAAATACAGAATTTAAAATTAAGTCACATTAGCCAGTACGAACCAGTATATGCAGCTATCCAACTTTTTAATATCAGAATGTCTCGTAGTACTTGTTATAACGGTCATATTTTTGCGACAAAGCGTCTAGGTGCGAACAAAAGTAGTCCTATTATGTTCTACATTATATTAAAAACACATAAATATACGCCAAAGGCGAATTCGTTGGGCCTTTGGAGTTTGGACAATGCAAAAAACTAGAGCGTACCGAAGTCGTTTCCCATAAAAATTGTAACGCAAAAAGGGTTTGGTCATAGGCGCGGTCTTTGTCATGGCCAGTGGGAAAATTGTGCGCCGTTTGAAAGGATCCATTGCGGAATAGAAATGGGTCAGTTAGACCCGAAGGGACAGTGGAGCATTGTTGCTGCGAGCATCGCAAGGTTATGCAAATTTCGTTAGACACTAAATAATGGGCACAATTTCTAAGCTTCTTTGTGAGATGCGTAAGGTGATCGACTTGAGCTTGTCTAAGGATGTTCGTCTTATGTCATACATTACTCCAAATAAATATTCTGATTTTTTAAAAACCAAAAAGCTAATGATTAAAAACATATATTTATTACAAATATAAAATGGTCATTATTTTATCACATTTTATTAATAATAATTAACGTTTTATTAATATACTATCATTTTCTAATAATATGAATTTCCGCATGTTCCTGTATGACCTACACGTCTATATTGATGATAAATATTGATTGCGAGAATTTTTACACATTACATTAATAAATCAATGATAAATTATATCGGTAAACTGTTATTGGTTGTTCTTATTGCAGTTGAGAAGTGTGTAAAATCTTATTTGAAACGTAAACAGAACTTATTTGCTATAGCTACAAAAGACAAAATATTTATCATAAATAAAAATAAAAAGATAAAAGAAGAAAGATGGTATATATATATCATGTATTTACCTATGTTTGTTGTACGTATATTTTAACAAATTTACTGTGTACTCGTATTATATAATTTTTTGATGAATAAAATTAATCTAGAACGAAGAACAAAATTTCGAGTAGTGGATTAGTCGAGAAATAGTCCCGACATATGCACGTATCAATTATATACACATAAAAAATATATGATGACTATTTTTTTCATAATGAGTGTTTATTTGAAAGTAAATAGATAATTTAACGAAGTCATGTCGATGTGGTGTTGAGATTGATCATTAATTATTTTATACATTAATTCACGCATTTAATAATTTCTTATTAATGAATTCAATCATAAATTCAATATTTTTCGCATCGCATTAGTTTTTTAACTACAGATTTGTTTGGTTTTTTATGGGTCATTGGCGTATGATGACGTAGTAGTAGTATAGAACAAAAAACGTTTATGTTTCTGCATTTTACGGCAGTATATTTTTTACTTACGGATGGAAAATTCGCTTATAAACAGAGAACGTCCCAGAAATTACTATTCCACAATAATTATACACAAAGGCTGGTTAAAATAAAACAAAGGCATATTTCGAATGCATATCATCAACAAAAAGTCAATTTTCTCCTCACATTTTCTTGTCGACTGATAACGAAACGAGCTTCCAATTCAAGGTGCAAAACGTTGACCCCAATACTCGAACAGCCAATTAACACTTGCACTTCATTGAAAATAGTACAAAGCAATTTCGACCTTAACCTTACTTGAGAAGAGTTACTTAAAATATCTCCATTTACTATAATGTTTTTGCCAGTAACCCACACTTAAAAGATCATGCATTAAACACCATTGTTACGATTCTTATCGCCGACAAAGCTACAACGTTGATACTGCATCTACAACATTCTTACGCCTTTATAATAAAGATCAATTTTTATAAATATAATAGAGAAGTAGATTGTTCAAACATTTTAACCGTACAACGTTGGTAACTAGTGTTATCAGGAAGGTGACCTCGTCTGGCAGATGCAGAGTACCGGATAAAGTCAGATATATGTGCGTATTCATTTTGATGATATGAATATGTAATATTTTAAAGAATTATGTTGCAATAATCTATACTTATAAAATTCAAAGATTCTATCCTAATTCATTGATTGAATAATTGACATATATATCAGTGAATCAAAACTCTATCAGTCCGTCAGAGTCCGAACTCTCAAATCATCATCATTCATCATCATTTACTTCTCCTTATCCCTTTCATTTTGGGGTCGGTACAGTATTTATTCTTCCACCATATATCTCCATCAGCCATCATCTCTACATTCACCTTTCACATATCCCCCAATATGCAGTCTATCCATCTTTTCTTTGGTCTTCATCTCCCCATACATTCCTCTACATTCATGTTTAAGACCAATGTACTACTACATAATAAGACTTATACGACGTTGTTTTTTTTTCCTTTATACCTTAGTAATCTTGTCAAGAGCCTGTACCATATGTAATTCATTAATTCGTAGTCCTAGAGACGTGAAATTTAAAGATGTGTCCTTTATCTTGTGTAGGTATCCACTATAATATTTAAGGGCTTTTTGAAATACCACCTTTAAAAAAGGAAAAGAGAGATCAAATATCAATGAAATTTTATGTTCTCCGAGTCGATAGATTCGAAAATAGGTATATATACTGGACCGGGAATTAATCTTTATGTTTCAAAAAACAGGTAATAAATAACTAGTCGTCTATTTATTATTTCACGCAAGTGAAAACAATTCACATTGAATTTCATTTAATTTGACATACATCGATGTAACTACTTATACAAATCAAAATATTTCTTCTACAAATAGAAGATATAATTAATAAGACATAATTCAGGGACCCTGTAAAATTACAAATGAAAGTTCTATTTTATTACAGAAAGCCGTCAGATTATATGGAACTTGAGCACCAGAGTTCTTTCTATCCAGTCAAATATCACACGCAAATTCAAAACGAGGTGGAAAACAGTAGAGTTAAAAGTAAATGACAGCAAAAATTTACTGGTACTTTCACCATCTCTCAATAACGAAGCGAAGTGCAGACGAAAATAATGAAGGAAGCTGAATCGAGCGGCTTATCGCTAGAAAGAATATGGGGGAGAAAGGGAAGAAAAGAGAAAGAGAAATCAGATCATTAATTAAGAATAAGCGTTACGAATTACAGCTCTGTCGTACTGACAATTAGTAACTTGGTACTTTTGTGCAAAAATAATTTTATAAAGCGAAAGTAGATAAATTAACTTATACTATATATTTTAAAGTTTAAGAATTCCTTGGTACTCAATAAATTAACTGGTGTACATTATTACTTTTAATAATTCCGAGAAATTAAACTCACGTGGGAATTCAACCGAGATCACAGCTTTGACCTTTGGCCGTTCTCACCGCATACAAACATCAAGCTGTCTAGATGTGGACCATGTGTGTTTCAGAGAAATTTATTAAACGACTCTAAAATTACTTTAACACAATTTTGTCGTGGACATACATTACCAAATTTTCAAATGTTATGTACCTAAGTAACTTACTATTAGAAGCACAGAGTGACAGTAGATTAGCAAAATTTTATTTATTTGTAATTTTTGGTAATAAAATAAATACAATAAATTTTCATTACATGTTAAGAGTGATCTTGTTACATAAATCATCAATTAAACAAAATAAAAAAAAACGCATCCGTTTTTAAGATTACAAAGCTTCCTCAACCCTTCCGTCTTCCTCTGTCCATTCTTGTGACCGTCTCTGAGATGCACTAATCGCTTAACACCCCAACTGTAGACCCGGTCAATTGTACCAACGTCTTAAAAAAACAAAAGCCCGATTGTAATACGGTGTCGCAGAACAATATGAGCTGACAGTTTCCGCATAAAACCAGTTCCAACCGGTTCGAACTAACCGCCGCCGGATAATGCGTTGTTTATGGTAATTTGGCGTTTTATTGTGATAGGATGTTTGTTTTTTATACGTGGGATCGGGGATGCTGGTTTGTCCCGGTAAAGGGATTAGTGGCCGTGTCTATTTTAACATTTTAAATCCGATTGTTTAGTTGAGAACTTGTGTAATATAAAACTGCTTCTAACATTTAAATAATTTGGAGCAAAAGTCTTCAATCATTTGCTGCTAAGAAAATTGGAATCAACAAAGAGATTACATTATAATATAAAAAATTTCAATTACGAATATTCAGTTGGCAAAGTTGTAATAAGTAGAAGTAAAGAAATTTAGAAATAAATCAGAAGTTTATTTGAAATTTTTTTTATAATTGGTACTGTTTTAATCACCCAATATTTAATCTTAAATCTGTTAACGTAGGGATACTTCAAAATACATGTTTGGTATAAATATAATAAAAGATGATTTCTTTCTTTTTAATATATATTTTTATATTAAAAATTAAAAAGGAATATGTAACAAAGACTTATTAAAATTTTGTTTATCATAACAGAATATAATTGCGAGACTCAAGATGGCTGTCCTTGTAAAGTTATAGTACAGATTTCAACTCTAACATTGAGAATTAAGATCACAATTCCGTCGTGCAAATTTTCCCGCTGAGGTAACCCGTGTTTTAGTAATCGATCATGGGGCCGTCCATTCATCGGTGTCTTTGACGCAACTTTTTGCGATGCCTTTTGCATCCCTTGAAGCGTCTATGCAAATATTGGCAATTAAACATCAGGTATAACGGTAGTTTGGGGGTCTTTTGTCCGAGAGGCAGCTGGACTGGCGAATTCTAAGGCGCGGGGAAAGTCTTATTACGCAATGCAAATCTACTGTTAATAATTATTAACAATTTTACAAAGTAACCTTTTACGTAATTTGCTTTAATTTCGAGAAAGGGATGGAAAAAAAGTGACGGTCGGGACGGGGTTGGATGATGACAAAAAAGAGACGTTTTTTACCAATTACCTGATAAGTAGTATTACATACCCACTGAGAATTTTGCAAGTTCTGAGTATTAAAAGTAATTGTACAATGATCAAAATTAGCATAGACATTATGAAATTGAATTTGGATAAAACGGAAATTTAATCATTTGAAAATGAGTAGTTTTCAAATATACATTCGCAGTACTTTGGCTGAGAACCTTGGGAAACACTGCTATAGATGGTGAAGCGTATTTACTCATATATATTACTATATATAGTATAATACATCGGACTCTCACATGTGTGGCTGACGGAACACATCAATGCTGCTATGGTGGTAGATATGCATTGAGGGAGGTAACTAGCCAAGCGGGTTTAAAAACTTAACCACACTCCAAATTCTATTACTCCTGTGGCCCGGGAATCGAACTCGGGACCTGTGAGTTCCAAGGCATGCGGGTGAAGCACTGCGCCACGGAGGCAGTCAAAATACTTTAAGAAGGTACACGATCGGTGACTCCAGTGTTGATCAATAATTAAACTCATGATTATATTCATGAGATAAGTACATGTAAAATACGCGAGTTATGCTATCTCGATCTGCAGTCTCGTGTCATAATACGTAACACGTCATCATCACGTTTCTCAAAGTTCATTTGCTTATAATTACTTCATCATGGGACATTGACGTACGAATATTTTCGCTCTAGCGAAACTATAGAGTAGGTATTTTTTTTTACTCTAATAATTTTTTTATCGCCTTCACAGCGCAGTGTTTGCAGCCTCATTGTCACTTAACACTATGAAATCGTGGTCAATTGCTAGCCTATAGCTGATAAAATAAAACATTTGCAAATTCTTTGGCTATAAGCTTGTAGAATAGTTGGTGTTATATAATTTTACTTCGTTTTTTGGTTATATTATCAATTACACGAGTAGTTCTATTTTGTGTTTAACGTAAATACTTAATGGTAGGTAGTACTTGACGTATATACGTAGTAGCCAGGCACAAGATATTGTCTCGTTACTCCATTCAAGAGTATTCATGAAATTGGAACAAAGTAATGTTTGCATATTACCGCATGGTTGCTAAAATACCCGATGCCATAACAAAATAAACGATATGTGACAAGAGAGACGTATCGCTAGTAAAATTACTAGTAAATTGTCCCTACCCATAAAGGATCGTCGCCTATATTTTATATAACTAAAATATTTAAGAATAGTCAATTTACATGTTTCTGGTTCTATTAAAATAATGTTTGGTAGTCAACTTCTACTCTTTATCTACAAAATAGTTTCATCTTAGTGTCTGTTGCTGGATTCGGTGAAGTTTGCGCTGTTAGTCTTATTGACGACTATTACAGCTTCATCGAAACTGTCATCTTAGTGTTATTCGTGTACATGAGGAATATATGGCGTCTTTCGTCACTCTTCCATCTTTTTCCCTACATTCCTCTCTCTCTATCTTAGTCGCTTATATTTATTTCAATTAAAAACATTCTTTTTATTTTTATTTTTTTATTGATCTTATACATATTAAAATAACATTTTACATACATACCCGAAGGTTGGGTTTAAATATTGTGAAAACCCTTAATTTACCAAATATAAATAAATAGTCATATATTGAAGTTGTTATACCTCGTTTATTATTTAGTTATTTTGTGTTCATTGATGTCGAATTGATTTAACTGATTTTCGAAACATGTTCCTCAAAAAAATATAATTTCGTACTATTGTAAAGGTACATTTAGAAAGTATTGTATTATTTCTTTAGGAACGGTGATATCAAAAAAAAAATTCCTCGTTTAATATTCCTCTTATATATCTCAAGTAACTTTCAAAATTATTGGTACTACTAACCATCATTTTTAGATTCATAGATATTTGTAAAATTACTTTGGCAGGAGATTATCTGTGTAATTCAACTGATGTTATATCGTGGATCAAATTTTCCGATAGTAGATACATTATTTAAATTATGTATTACAAGTAAATACCGGAATTGGACATTGACCACCCGATGCAGAATAATTGTCACATAGTTTTTAATCTATTTTGATATACCAAAGACCGTCACTTATTTTGCTAATTTCAGTTGAAAGGACTTTATTTGTCAGTAAGACTCTTCTCACTTAATAATATGTAAATAAGTATTATCGGCATATTTTTCCTGCTAAAAAAAATATCTGACAATTTTTTTTATTCATTTATTTCATGACCAAAAATTATAAAAGATGCAGAAAAAATAAATTAATTCGCAACTCGTATTCGAATAATGAAATTAAAATTTACGATACAGTTAAACGCGCACCAATCTGAATTACGACGCATTAACGTTCAAGCAACGTTGATTAGAATTTCGTCTCATTCAATTTACGTCGTTAACATTGCATTACGCTATGAAATTTATATTAATTAATGTATTATTATTTAGTGTGGTAATGGCAAGAGTTCCGGACAGAAAAATCGCCGAAAACACGTACGGTATGCTCGATAAGCTGAAATCTCAAAACGTTATAGAGTTGCCACCTAGTAAATGGGTAAAAAACAGACGAAGTGGCTTCAAAGATTACGTCGACGATGACTTAGTATCGAAACATCATTTTTTTACTCCCACATACGAAAACACTGGAACCCGATTCAAGGTTATACATAAACGAGCCGAAATTAAAAAATTCAATTTGTTTGATAAATTAACTTTGTAAATCAGTTATTAGTACAAGCCGTTGGATTTACGGTCGAGTTCATCCGAGTTACAAATTTTTGTCTCCGGTAAGTTTCTAGTTTGAAATCGTTTTCAAAGAAGAGACCAAACTATCGATGCAGTAACACTGCTGCAGCTGGGTTAAGTAATGTTTTGCGCTGTTAGTCATTTTGACGACTATTACAGCTTCATCTGATACTGGCGCACGAATCCGGTTGTCCGTCACCTCGCTACAGTAATACTAAAATGGGAGTTAATATTATTTAAAAATAGTCAATGTATTTGTGTAATTTCTTTAGTAAATTGTTAAACTTTACAACAAGTATTAATTGGTTAATTACTTTGAAAACATTCTTGTTTACGTATTTTAAGTTATTTGCTTATTTCCATTTGTTTATTTTAATTACGAGGTATAAAATAACATTTAGACGTACATAAATATAATTATTTACAAACTATAAACTAATAATAAACAAAATAAATAATATCAAACAACAAAAGCCTAGGTCATTCTCAACTTGCAAAGTACTGAGCAAATTGTTAACATTGTCTCACTGGATGGAAAGACTTATTCTTTGCTTCAAATAGTTTCTCTGGGTCTGGGGTCTCTGGTCGCTTCCGATCGTTTTTAAGAAATGAGCTTAAAACGTTTATACGCACCTGGAACCCATGTGCCTAAGGATTAAAAAATCTATGTTATTTTATTACGCGTATTAAAATTTTACAAATTAAATAT
The DNA here is from genome assembly GCA_018245475.1 of Pharmacophagus antenor. NCBI lineage: Eukaryota > Metazoa > Arthropoda > Insecta > Lepidoptera > Papilionidae > Pharmacophagus > Pharmacophagus antenor. Next base: position 16,473 of record DWQX01000377.1, on the reverse strand, counting down.
AATCATCCGTTACTTTTATTTGCTTATAATGTCTGTGACAGGTTGATTTTACTAATATTGTGTTATAAATTATTATATTTAATTTTTTATTCTCCCTTATGTAAGTATTATACTTAGGTGTTCTTTTGTAGATAATTTATTGTTATCTTTGACTGCCTATACTGTAACAATTGCTAATAAAATTGTTTATACTCTCCTATGGAATATTCTATTAACGTATAAAGAGTCTATAAGTTTTCTTACTGTATTAAAATTTCTTATAAATGAAGTTCTGAGTTTAATTCCGTAACTGTATATGTTGCAGCTAGGACATCCATCATTACCTCAAATTTAATACAATTTATTATAACCAAACACGCCATGATGAAATCTATTCAAACATTGGTCCGTTATGAAGATAATCCACACAAAAGAACCCCTTGTAAGGGGAAAGGTTGAGCTTAAAACGCCGTCAGTGATTTGTAAGGGTCAGAGATTCTATTGTTGGCCGGCGCCAATGGGCAGTTTTTTTTACGGTCTACCTTTATCCGGAATTGGTCCAGATGACCCGTGGTCAAGTTACAGTGTCGGGGGGTCAAACGAGATCGAACGGGCGTGTATTGGGGTAGTATTAATTATATGAAACTCGTGTTTGAATGGGGTATATAGAAGCAGTGACAAAGGTAAGAAATTATACGTTTTAGTTAATGATACATATTTTTTTTAATTGTATTTTTTTTTGTTTATTGATGTTTTTATAAAGCAAGGCAGGCAAGCGATCGGCTCATGCCTTGATAAGTGATTCATGCCATGATGAGTCACGGCTCATAGACATTCGCGACATTTACAGCTGAGTTGCCAACCTATGAAAGCAATTGAAGACTAATTCTTCTTACTTGTTTGTCTCGAACTATATGGCTTTGAGACAGTACGAAAAAGCCGCTGGCAGCAACTGTTTACGCAATGATTGTGCATAGTAAGAAATTCCGTTTGTAGAGCAGATTGCATGATTGCCTATGAACGATAAGGTAAACAAAACTATGTTTTTTAATCACACGCAACGAGACGTAAAGGCTTTCTTTCTATGTTTTGCGAAACGTCCTGCGACGTGATTTTCATTTATGAAAATAATTACGTGCAATAAATAAGTATAAGTAAATAAAAATAAAACTCAACACTTATTATACTTTACAATTAGTGGAGATAAATCTGTACATGCATAAAATAAAAACACCAGCTACAGTGCTTTTCATAATACAGTTTGTTTACTACTACTTTCACAGTATAAATATGAGTTGTGATGTTAGTTTTCGGTTCTACTGAAACGAATTTTACCTTCGAAGTTCTCGCAAAAAGAAAACTGTTTGCTCCTGAGCTTTTATTTCTAATTGTTATTTTTGTATGAGAATACGCTTGTCATTTTTAATTCGTACACCGTGCCATTATTTAATAACTGTCTGTAATAATGTTTTCAGGGTTCCATACCCAAAGTGTGACTAATGGAACCCTGTTACTGAGTCTCCGCCGTCTGATTGTCTATCTGTCCGTCTGCCAGCGGACTCTATCTTATAAACTATATCAGGCATAAAGTTGAATTTTTAGCAGATTATGTATTTCTTATACTACTATAGCAATAAATAATAAAAATATAATAATAAGACAAAAAATACTACAACAAAAAAAATCTTTACTTAAATCAGTTACATCTATAGAGTTTCAATAGCATTTTTTCAATTTTTCAATACGTTAGAGGCTATTACGAGTTAATAGCTTTTACAACGTTTTGCCTGCCTTGTTTATAAACTCTGGTTATACTGTACGGAACCCTTCACACAGGGAGTCCGACTCACGCTTGGCTATTTGTTATCGTCTAAAGAAGGTGTGACGGTTGACTCAAATTATACGTTTTAACGACGTAAATTAAAAATATATAAACGTTTTCACTCGTCTCATGGGAAATAATCCATTACCGCTCTAAATTGCTACACGAAAATAAATGTTAGAATTACTACATTACGCTAAATAACTGTCTGCAGTGTTTTGTAATGTCATTTATAATTTTGGTGTTTTATATTTTTTAGTTTGTCTATATTAACATGTTACCGCACACTTAATTTGTGAGACACTTAATGTTGAGAAACACATTTTTATTAACTGTTCCTTAATTTTTTTTAACTGTTTTATAAGTTTTATATCTGCTAGATTAAATCTGTAAGTTTGGAAGTGAAAATTATCACATTTGATTAGTTTTTCAAAAAAAAAAAGTCGACGACTGTAGCCGGCATTTGCGGAAACGTGTTAAACGCTAACCTTCGTCATTCTGAATTTAATGAACCGGTAAAAATTTATGCTTACCATTATTTATATATATTACTCCATGGCCGTTTATTTTGTTACTGTTTTTTTTAAAGCGTGTCTTATGGTTCATGTTCTAAACATTCGGCAGCAATACAGAAAACAAATGTCTTAATGGGACTATGCAATTTGCATACAAATGTTTCATGAACGTTTCCTCTGATTTGTGTCGACGACCTATTTCTAGGTATTTCTGTGTGCACCTAGACGATCAGCGGTAAAAACTACGTTTATTTCTAATTAAGTTATCAATGATGAAATATCTGTTGTAATATATGTTTTGACAATTAAATTACACTTCTGGTTTATATGTGTATTACATCCCCTTCCCTCTCATCTTTATTGATATTATTATTATTTTATCTTTTTATTCTCTATTATTCTTTTTACGCGACCAATATTTATATTCATCTCTGCTCAACCCTAAGGTAGACTGGCAGAGAATGCAGTTGGCATTAAGTCTACCTTATGTACTCATTAGTGCATTAAGGCTTTAAATATATAAATAAATATAAAGACAAATAAGATCGATAAAATTGTAAATTCTTTCTTATGCTAAACTGTAATAAACAAAAGTGTGATCGGTGAATATATGGTCATTCCGCATAATCCAATTCAATTTCTGGCCAGATCTATACTACTCCCGTTATCTTACTTTTTTCTTATTATTTCTTATCTTATATTAAGTCATCATATTGTTGATATAACTTTTTTTTTAATATAAATCTAGAAATTGAGACCTTCATACCACTATTTTTTATTCATTTTCTACTTTCTATTTACAAAGATACAAAAAGTTTAATATAAACATACAAGTTAAAAATTTACTGTAATTACAATAAAGTGGGCAGAATATAAGTGAACACCACCAAGATGATGTTCGTATTTATTATAGACATCATCGTCGAAGACAATTTCCAATTGCAAAATTTTTTCTAAAACAATACTCGTTTTGAATTCAGTCGCTTTAAAATTAACGTAATGGCTTCCTATATGAAAGATATATAAAATATTTTCTCTTTATGAACAAAGGTAGCGACTGACACGACAGTAAAAGATAAATTAGCCATAACGCGTCCGCTAATTATAAAAGGATTGGCTTAATTTTTTAATATTTTCGACTGGCCCGCTGTATAAAGGCGTGTCCACACTGGACATGCAAGCGCCGCATGTGTGCGAGGCGCACGTTTATCTTGTTATATTATGTCAGAGCTCCCCAGAGAGCCGCGTGTCTGAAATGGTGAAATATTAAAAACGACTCGCCGCCCGCGCCACCTCTGTACTATAGTGATGTTCGCTACGATAGGCTAGTTTTAAAAAAGGAATTCTATGACGTATATTTTTTTTAATTTGTAAGTGCAAAATGAAACTCAACTTTTCCGACAGTTAATAATGATATATAATGCTTTTGTATTTTAAATAAAATCTCTAAAAAGAAAGTCAAATTATTTAAATAGTACTGTTTTATGTACGAGTCACAAGTACTTAACCACAATTTTACATAATGTTAAGTGACAATGATGCCTTAGATGATAAAGCGTGGTCGCCCAGAATACTCTCTCATGTATGAGTGCCGGAACACATCAACACTGTAATACCGGCAGGTTGACGATGAGGGTGGAACCTAGCCAGGCGAGTTCGAAAAAAAACCACCAATATCCACACTCCATGACCTTTGCGCTATGAAGCAAAGTAAACCACTGTGCCACCGTGGCAGCCAAAGCTTTCTAGTTAATTGTTGTAAAAGCAAAAAAAATTAGCATATTGCATTATTATAACCAACTGTTATAAATAGCTTATACCGAGAATTACAGTAAAATATATTTATCATTTACAAGAAGTCATCTATTGTCTGTGAGATAGTACTGACGTATAATAAGGTCAGATAAGACATGCATGATTATTGGTTAATTTATTATTGATTTTGAGAATCAACTATAAAAAAAAACAAAAAACTATCGAAACACAAGCAGCAACGCTTAACCCGGTAAAAAAATGCGCAAATAAATGAGTTTTTTTTTACCAATTCATTGCAAGCTCATTGCGCGCCTCGACGCCAGAAAGTCTCGCACGCACACAGCGAAAGCGCGCACACACGCGCAAACCAACTTGCAGATACGAGTATGTGACTCACCTGACGAAGGGTGTATATAGTGTGACCATTCTATCAAAACGAGTATGAACATAACAGATTTGTATTAAAAATAAAGATTTTCTTTGCGAAATCCATAACAATGAAAACGAAAAAAAAAAATGCTAATTTGCACTTATTTTAATCTAAAATATTACGACTAAATTACAATCTCAACGCATTTTGCCACTAAACGTGACATCTTCAGACGTTACGAGTCGGACATGGCGTTAACTACTCCCGTGGCGCAGTGTACTATCGCTTGTCTTATAACTTAAAGATATTAGGTTTACGGTCTATATAAGTTTTGGATGGAACCCATCTGGCCAGCTATCAACCAATCTACCGTCATAACGGCAAAGCTGTGTTCAGGCAGGCATACATCTGAGAACCGGTGTATTCTAAGCACCTTGTTTCGCTTCACCATGTGTAGCCCTATTGTGATTTTATATCATTTAAAACTGAGGTTAAGTGTAAAAACCTATTAGCAATGTAATAAAAAAAATGTTATAGATATGCGGCATATCCATTTCAATACAGCGCAGTGGTCACCCCACAGGTGTACGTTTTACTTGCATATCGATTGGGCGCGTTCTCCCCCGCGAGGGAAACAAGGGAGCTTGCTCTTTTATGTGCAGCTAAAAAGCCGGATAAATGCGGTTTCGGCTTCCGAGAAAACGTAGGGCATTCCTCGAGTTACCTACCCCTGGAATATTGCGTTTAATGCGCTTGAAATATTACATTTAATAATAGAACTATTACAACGAAACAGTCTTGATAATGGTCATAATGTACAAAGATTTGTATGAACGCCTTTGTTTAATGATATGGTTGGTACTCTATTGAAGTATATGGCCAAGTGTAAAATTTATTGAAGGAATGTAAGCACAGAGTATACAAAGTATACGAAATATGCTAGAAAAAAAAATGACGATATAAACATGTGATATTTTGTGAATCCACGCGCGCAAGGGCACGGATTTCATATTTAAAAAATCTTCAAGTTGCTAACAAGAAATTAGTTTAATTGATTCACTCATATATTAAGAACTAAGAGGTGATTGTTGCCCCTTAAAAAGATGGACTTTAAATCTAAGTTCCGTTCAAATTTGGATAACTGCAGAGTTCATTCATACATATAATATTAAGTATCTACTAACTGATTTTAATAAAGTTCAATATAATAGCAACGGTAATTTTTAAACTCTTACAGATATTTTAGAGTAATTTCGTATCATGTAAGCGTGTTATAAAAATTGATTTTCATTGAAAGTAGTCGTGGCAACTCCTAAGGTTATTGCCCTTTGTCAGAGTACAAAATATAAGTACGAAAAATGAGTTAAACAATACACTGCCCATTCATTTTTAAGTCGAATAATAAACGGGAGTTTGTGTGTAATAAGGTTGTGGGAAAAGCTGCGCACGCACCAAAACTTATGCGCGTAGAGAGTATCGTTATTTTCATATATAGAAATGTCAAAATGTAATAATCATCATCATACTGTTGTCATAAAAATTGCTCAGATCTATATTTTAGCAGAATTGATGTGCATATAATATTCGTGGTATTGGTCCTATTCTAACCTTTTATTCGAGGAATTCCCATTTAAATTTGATGATGACGTGTCATCCCGTTATTTTTTTAATACCTCAAATTTCATTTATTAGATAAACGAGTCATTTATTACTTAGCTTTGCACTTGAGACCTCTGTATTGGAGTTTTTAAAACGTATTGGGTACCCGAAGCCCTCTAATATATAGGGTTAATAAACGATCTTATACATACATAATTAAACTACATTTTACGATGTAATTTTGAAATAATTTTATCATGATTTTATATAATTTACAAATTCTAAATCAGTCGCGGTGAGTTAATTCGATTGCAGCATCAACAATAGAATGGCAGCTCGCTCGCAGATGACAGCTTGCGGAGGACGACTACCGATTATAGTAAATTGTCGATAGTATCCAGTGTTTACGACACAAAAAGTTTTATTTTTAATCTCGTTTGTTGATAAATAAAAAATAATCTACGAAACAAAGTCATATATATCGTCGAAGATTGTCTAGGTGGTAACATTACATTACCGAAGTTATAGAAATTTCGGGAAAAATAAAAGTGAAAAACAATAATAGATATTTTTTCAACCCAACATAAAACAGAAAAGCAATAAAAAACAGCTAATTTATAACTAAAAACAGTCAACAAGCATACATAACACATCAAAAGAGAAAATAAACTATGCAAGAAAAAAAAAAAACTATTGCTAATAATTCCAAAGGGGTGGTGAGCCTTGATATTCTGCAGAAATCTGGGAGAGTTAACGCGTCAGACTATGGCAAGGAACGGAGCTCATAATTGGAATATTGTGTGTATTGCACACAAAGACAATAAACACATGTAACATTTCCTGAGAATGACAAGTGTAATGACGAAACGCGTTGAGGTTATATTTCAGTCGTATTATTTGCGATAGCAAAGTAACACTGGAATCTGTAAATAACATTAAGAAAATATAATTGAAATATAATTTTACATAATGCAACAATCATTAATAACTATATACATATCACATTATGTAATAAATATGATTGTCATTATCTTAACGAAAGGTTGGAGATTTGCTATACTCAAATTTTTAACCAGCTAATAAAACAAACTTCACGAAGTTTAATCAATCAGTTATTCAGCGAATATTATTCGTGCGGGGATTAAAGTCCATTAAAAAAAACCTTATATGTCGACAGCATTGGAGAGTCGTAATCTGTTAAGATATATGCATTGAGGAACTCGTAAGTACAACCATAAGATAATAGAATTAGACGGGACAGAATCACACGCATGATACTAGCAATTGTCAAGTATCTAGCGTGACTGTAATGCGATACATTATTGTAATAACTTATAATATCATCACGATATAATTTAAATTAATTTTGATTTTCATACGATAACACGAAAAATTTGCGTGCTGTTATGACATTGCAGTTCCTAACTAAGCCGGTAAACCACTGCGTCTTATTTAAGAATTATAGCTATTAAAGTAAATATATCAAAACCCTCCTCTGGTTACTACAGCTTTCATATTATCTTAAGCATATTATTAACTAACATAAAAACAGTAAGCATAACAAACTAATATCAATAAATTACTATTTAGACTTTTACATTGGAAACTATTATTTATTCCGTAGTTTGCTGGATGATAACCCTATTTAGGGTTATGTCTGTACATATTTTACATCTCATTTTTTAAACTATCAATTATATTTCTATTTCTGTGTATGTACACATTAATAAAAAAGTACATAACAGTAAGCATTATGTACTGTTTCTTTTTATTACGGTACTCCTACTTACTATTTTCTCCTTGATTGAGAGTCTTTATAAATTTTTGCGAAATTTACGATAAAAAAAGAACAAAACACACATTAACATACTGGTTTAATAAACTTTTATTGATACTAGTTGAAAAAATAATTGACATCATCTGTCAAACTGTTTTGGCGCCAACTTTGACATGACGTTTAAGGATTTTTTTTGCTGTATAAAAACAAAAGTCGTTGATAAGTAGAGACGGGTAGGAAAACGGATAATCATACAATAGCAGACGACTCCTCTACTTCCACTGTGGTGGGTCGTAAATGTCGATAACAAAGTTGTCCCTCACCGCATACTCGGCAGATGAATCCAACATCCAACGTAGACGTAGGCATCTATAGATATGGTTCTTATACATTTGGAATTAAATGGTCAACCATTATTTATATACATTAGTAGAAATACTCATTAAAACATTTGGATTGCATATAAAGATTTAGCTGGAAATAAGCAATAGGAATCAGTCTATACCAATTGTTTTACAATTTATAAACGGTCAAAAATTTAAGCAATATCGATCTGTTTCTAGTATGATTTGCCTGCCTAATAATCATTTAAGCGGCAATATAATTATTTGGTCAGCAGGATTTTACAATTGGTTAGCAGAGAAAAGCAATTTAATTGATGATATTAAAAGAATGGTATTAAAATAAGTGTCTGTTATTTTTTTAATTTTGTTAAAGTTAAAACGTTAGAACTTTTGACACCTCTAGATATTCTTTGCGCGTGTTTACCGCTGGCGCGTGCGCACGAGATAGTGACGTTTCTAAGAGCTTGCGCAGCTTCGATAAGCTCTAAAACGTCTCGCGCGCCACAGATAAACAGCTAATGTACCTTTTGTTGTCCTCTATACAGTCTTTAGCGTCGATAGCCATCCGTGTTGGCTCCCGTCTGCTCACTGGATAATTTGTGAGTGACAGCTTTATGACGCGCCCAATCTGTTTTCAATTTGGCTGCCCCCGTGGTGCAGTAGTTCACCGCTTACCTTATAACACAGTGGTCTTGGGTTATATTCTGGAGCCACAGGAGTAGTGGAATTTTGAATGGATACTGGCTACCTATTAGTCTCAATGTCAACCTGCCGCAATAAAAGAGTTGCTATGCTTCGGCAGTCACATGTGAGAGGCAGATAATTCCGGGCGAGTAGTCTTCACCATCTATGGCCTAATTGTCACTTAACTTCACGTGAAGCTAGTAGCAAGTATTAGACTATTTTTGATTAAAAAAAAATTATTCATCAAAAATAACATGAGCACTATTACTGGACATCGTAAAGTAACTGTTGTATATAAAAACAATTGTATTGTTTATAATGCAACATTCTATTGCATCGCTCGTATATATAGTGTCAATGTCCTCGAAACAAAATTTCCACTGCCATATCAGTCTAACGCCGTTAACCTCTTGCCTATACAATTCGCAATAAGCGACGAGTTGGAAAATAATGGGTCATATTGTGTTCGACCGACGAAATATAATGCGGGTGAGTGTATGTGGTGCGTTGCTCCTGGCCTAAAAGCGATGCTAAGCGCCTAACGTCGTTGCAGTGACGCGCATCTCTGCATTATTTGCTGATACGTTCGCAGAAGCGCGCTCGGGACGCGACCGCGGCCTGAATACAAAGTTATAGTTCAGGAGCGAAACGTTTTTTCTTACGTCCTATATTTAAACATTCTTATAATGAATTAATCCTATATTTACTAGAACTTCATTATTATATTTCATTTATTTTTTTGTACACATCACGTGTAAAGCGGATTTAATGCTTTTAACATTACCTTCTAGTTTACCATTTTTGGTTACACAAAAATGAAATAAAAAATAAAAAAAAACTAGAGAGCATCATTATAATCCCTACAACTTTGTTTATTATGCATGTTACTATTAGTTACAAAATAAATTTGAACCAATACCAATATATGTAAATAAATTCGATAATAATGATGAACAGAAACACGTACTACACCTATATTATTTCTACAAATTAACTTATTTTCATATTATTATATCTTACTTGTAAAATATGTCCAATTTTTTTTGTCGACAATGTTATTTATATTTACTAAATTTTATATTTTGCATTGCTCTTACACTATTATAAATTGTGCGACTAAGTGACTGGATGGGCGGTACGTACAGCACGCTACGAATCCATCAACTTCAATAGGCGACACCTCGTTTGGTCACCTCTTTATCATACCATCGTCTACCTTTGACGTGTCAACTCCGCAAACCGCTCAAAATGGCGTCGGCCATCTTTGTTCTGTTCTATTATACCAAATTAATTATAATCAATCTATTCATTTAGAGTTCTTAATGAGCATCGATGCGAAATTGACTTTAAGCAAAAGCAACAGAGTCGATTTTACATTACAGTGTCAAATTTTTAGTTTTAAAAGTCAATGAACGATGGCTGTAATTAGGCCTTATCTAATGTGTACAATGGGTGTAGCAAAAAGTTTCTATATAAGTTTTTAAATGTCTTGCTTTGATAGGTGACGCCATTTCTATTTAAAGTTGTATTAATTTTAAATTATTCATAGTAAGATAACATAAAAAAAAGTTTTTTTATTTCTTTTCATTGTTTTACTAAATTCCTGTACATAATTATGTTCATATATAAAGCATTGACATAACACACAAGGTCGTAATATATTATTTAAGAAACATACATTTTGTAATACTTTATCATTTGTTGATTCTCGGTGTATTCTCACTGTGTTAACGCAAAAAGATTTACATTTCCTTGTAAATATAAAATAAATAATTTATAACAAAATCAAACCAAAGACAGTGTAGGTATTGATAAGGCATTCATACGCCTTACCAACAGTTATTAATAACTTCACTTGCCATTCACTAACAATAATGTTGTTACACAGTATGTTCCTTACTAGCCTTGAATCCTCTAAGCGTAGCGGCTTGAACGATGCTGTAACAATTACGATAAGGAGATTTAAAATTTTGATCAAATTTTGTTTTCACGGTTCTAGGCTAACACCTGGCCTCGATTTTATCTCATGTTAAATGACAATAAAGCCGTAGATAGTGAAGAGTGTTCGCCCAGAATACTTTTGGCTTCCTTGTATGAGTGCTGGAACACAGCAATACTGTTATGGCGGCAGATTGACACGGACAGCGATGGCTAGCCAGGCGGCTTCGAAAAACCCAACTACTATCTAGACTCATACCATCAAACAAACGTTACAAGTAGTTAACCACTGCGCCACGGACGCGGTTAAGAATCTGTTTTCTATAAGAATATTTAACTCTCTAACGTAATATGCGTTTATCGAAACTCAACGAACAGCACTATTATTTAGTAAAAGCTATAGATAAACCCTACTAGACACAAATGCAAGCCAAAACGTGACTACGACTTTGTTTTATTTTAGACGTCTAAGTGTATGGTTCGAGAAAGTTCGTTAGTAGATAAAATATTAAGGAAGCAGTTGTAACTATTTGTAAGATTTTTCTCATTTTCAGTTTTAAATATTTTGTTTATAAAATTAAATAAAAAATAATAGAAAGATATAATAAACAGGTTGTAATTGGCGTTCCATTTCTATAAATAACGCTAATAACTAGGTATTAAGCATGTCATTATTATAAACAGGTGTATTCCATATCGAGGTGAAAGTGACCTTCTGACTGCAACAGAGTAATATTTGATAGCTGTTAATTTGTTAATGTGGTATCTGTCTATACGGCTATACTACAAGAGAAAAATTGTCTTGTAAGGCGGACACACCAGGTTCGATTTCCCGAGCCACAGGTGTAGTAGATGGTAATAAGGTATTCCGAACCCGCCTGGCTAGCTGCCATTTAAAATCAACCAGTTAAACATATTGGGATCTAGAAATATTCTGGACGAACACCCTTCACTATCGACTGTCTCATTGTCACTTAACATCCGGTGAAATTGAAGTTAAATGTTATGTCATATTCAATAAAAAAAGAGAACCTCGTAAATTATTCTAAAAAAATATAACATGGCTGTCATTTATTAAAAATATTTTTATATCTTTGGTCAGAAATATGAGTTTAGTCCGCCAAAAAAAACTAGTTGGTTAGCAACTTATGGTAGCAAACGTTTTACAGTTAATATCATACTGAAGTGCATTAAAATATTTTGGTTATCAGTTTGAATATTTGAAGAACATCTTACTTAACCTAACCAAACCATTTCTTTTAAATATGCATATCTCTATCAAACTCCTAATGTTTTCATGACAAGCAATTGTAAAATTATGTTATTATTTTGCCGTTTCATTGTTTATTATGTAGACAAATGATAATAGAAGCAGATTGTTGAAATTATAGACCATTTATAAATTGTGAAACAAGAAAAAAATAAGAGTTTTAGCTCAATTTTTATCTCTTGCCAGCAAAATCTTTGTATGGCATTCAAATATTTTAATGGCTATTTTTTTTGCTAATCAATCTTAAGAACGGCTGTCTGTAATTACTTTTTTATTTTAAATTTTAAGGGCTTAGTTGCTTTACATGTTGAAAATTTTTATTACATATTGTAAATTTTATCGAAATATATTGGTTCTTTGAATATGGTAGAGTTAATAAACTATTGACCTCGTCTATATTGACCTAACCCATTCGAGACTGGATGCATACCGTGTGTGCAAACTTTACCCGAAGCGTTAAGAGTTTAAATTATGACGATTAATAGTTGCTCTTGCTAATAACTGAAAGAAACTATAAATTTATATTATATTCTGTATAAAGAAAATAATTGTTTCCAAGGAATGCTCAAAAAATCTCTTCTCGAACGGATTAATCGTGCTGGTCTGCCCCGCACTGCTATATAAAATTAACTTTATTGATATTAATTAAGTGTTAAGCGAGCTGTCAAACACTACGTTAAAGGCGATTCCAAATTGTTGTAAAAAAATTCTTCGGAAATAATACATCGACTTTTTTAACTTTGTTTTTGTATGTCAGGTGGTAGCTTAAGGGCATGCTCGTTATTAAATTGACATAAATATTATTATAACGCCTAACTACTGTCGACTTGGTAACTCAACGTAAGATCTACGTATATTAAAATAATAAACATTTTATCTTATTACTTTTAATAAACCAGTTAACAGTATAATAATTATTCTGTATATTTTTATAAAATACGCAACTCTGTCCGCGACTTGCCCAACAGTGCTACTATTGACCTAAATGCTCAAGTTATATATATGTTTTTTTATAACGTGGTAATGTTCACACCGATATGCCTAGTTCAATTACTCGTGCATACGCGTTTTTACGCTTCATGATTTGCTTTGCGTAATCTGTATCAATTAATTTTAAACGTAACTCTTTAGTTTCAGTGATGCTCTCATACTTGCACAATTAAACTGGCTTTTTTATTACGATTAGGCTGTTTGTACATTATGTCGTGGTATTTCAAAGTATTGACACGCTTTCTTGTACTTTAATTGAATATAAAATAATTTGTAATTCGTTGCGTAACGAAGTTGTATATGCGAAAAAGATTCTAAAGAAGAAATATCTGTACCTGCCGATAAACATGGAGGCGCTTGTTTGTTTGATATTTTAAATAGCACCTCGTTTGTCATGTATTGTTATGAGATATAAGATTCCCACTTTTTAATTTATACATTTTGTTATACCGTTTTATATTTAGTAATAAGTAAGTTGTTATAACAGAAATAGTTAAGATGGGATTGATATGTCCATTGTGACAAAAATCGCAAAAAAAAAAAGATGCCCAGTTACGACAACGATTTCATCGCAGGTCTTTTCAATATGGATATGATATTGATTAAACCACTTTTGTACTAAAGCTGTAAGCTTTGTATGATTTTCAACTCCATAAAAAAGGAATTAATAATTTAATAAATTCTGCTAAGAGCGATGGGGCTCTTAAATAGTCATTACTCAATTAATATTCAAGTTTAAATTTTGCTTTGCTTTTAGTTTATGTGAATTGCCATAATATTCAAAGCAAGAAAATTTATTTTGTGTTATTCGATAACAGACATTTCACAGCCCCAGAATGAAATTGATCTTAAAAATATCCACACATGAAATTCAGAGTCGTGATTCACTGTCTGTCCTATAAATCAACAAACAGCCCAAACCGCTGCTCCCGGAGACATGACATTTGGAGGGTGTGTGTTTGTAACGTATCCAGTAGGCTAAAAATTCTACCTGTAAAGGGCAGAAAGTAGGTATTCAAATTTCATTTAAATTTTTTATTCTCTTAGTCGATGGATACGAAAATATTGGATTAATTTTTTGATTGAAAACTTTTGAAAGATCTGGAAGGAAATGAACTTAATATTAAAAAAATTAATTTCCTAGCCCAGAGTGGGAGTGAGGGCTTGTCAATAGTGTGGACCAATATTTGACAAATAAATTTGCTAATTAATTTTAATAAGGGCCATATTGTGTCCACATTAAATGATGGATTCTTTTATATGCGAAATGTTCCAGCCAATGTGAAAGTGAAACGCCCAATTTTGCGTCGTACGCACGTATTAACAGCTGTTTAATACAGAAGAAAACGGTTTGCCCGCATTCGAACGACCTGTCGACTAAGTGACGAGTCTAAATCTCTACTTAACATAATAAGTTGAATATTTCGTAGCTCAATTAAATATAATGATATTACTAAACCAAAAACAAAAAAGGAAATTCCATCTGACCAATGTTACGTTGTATTCAAATTCATTACGAAATGATTTTGTTTAAAAAATAATAATTCGGTAGACACAAAAACGATTTTCAATATACTTAGCAGAGGTAGTTATCAATCACAAATCATTGAATAATATTGAAAGCTTGTAGTGTTGCCAAGTAAAAAAACAGTAAATTTAATAAAAAATTTTGCTAAGTATCCAATTCTTCTGCAGTAGTTCTAGTTTTTATAATAAAAATGCACAGAATAGCATATAATGAATAACATATAACATAAAATTAATGGTTTTTATACAATAATTGTGACTCGCCTGTCTCCTAATATACGTTGCTTAAAACAAAACACTAATTGTATGTTACCAGTTACAATTAAAGATTTTTTTTATAAGCAGAGTAGTAAGGCACCGACGCCCATAGATAAGCGCAACGAGGGAGTCGTAGCTGCCTCACCGACCTTTAAGAAATTACATCATTGCTTTAACTAAGCAAGTAGTGCTTCTCAGCTTATATAGTTAAAACGTAATATTTTGTTACTTATAATATAGATCGATATGTGGCGAAAAGCCACTATTCCGAAAAAATTATAAGGGTGGCGACAGGACGGAGCACAAGTAGTAGGTAGAAAAACAGGGGAGATGTTCGCCGGAAATAATCGTTATAAAATCGATTGTGATTATTCCTTGTACTTAAACAAAGACACTAAATTATTAAGTACTTATAACAATTACATAGATTTTCAACGCCTTTATAATTATTATTTAGATTGTCAACGTCTAGAGTACACAATAACATAGTGTTGCCTGCAGCAAAAAAAAATTAAGCAGAATGTTTGTAGTTTAAACAGTTTTTGTTTGAATCTTGGTAGTATGAATAGGTATTACGATGAAAACCACTTTCCATGACTAGATCTGTAACCTATTCCAGTATACAAAATATCAATAAACCTATAAAAAATCACACATATGTCATTGATCTATTAGCAAACAATGATGTATAATATCAAAACAAAACAAGCAAATAAAGCCGTATAGAAAGGCATATAATACATACGCCCCATTGTTCCACGATCGAGGTACCAGGGCTGAAGAACTGTCGAACAAATCGTCATCTAAAATTCACATCACACTTGTAGGGGCGTCGGCGGCGGTACATCGGTGCGATCACGAGCGCATTGTCTCCCGGCTGAGCGTGATGCACTCCCGGTAGACTGATCACGTCTAACTTCCATTACGAAGCCTTAAGAACTGTTCCGGCATCTATTTAATATCCGTCACGTAGATTTAACGATCCCGATGACCTGTTGAAGATATTACATCGAACAGAGCAGCGATCGTCAAAGTGGCGGTCCGCAGAAATATGTTAAAATTACGTACTCATCATCTTGTTTTGGGATACATTGAAATTTATTATTCACAATTCATAAAAATATGTGAAAACTTATGAAAAGGTCAATTTTATTTGTTTTTTGACCATATATTTTTTTTAATATATTTACCGCTTACAAAAACCTGTTATTCTTTCGCGGGATTTAAATTATGAATTTACTGGCCCGTGAGCTCAAAACGTTTCGCGATCACTAGGAGTATTAACCCTAATTAAGTATGGGACTTTTACATACTAGGTTCTCTCATTATTGTCTAGAAACTTATTCTAAGTATTAAAGATAAATATTAACTTCAAATTTATATTGCTATTTATTAGAAAGCTTTTTTTCTTTTCACTGCATCCGTGACATAGTAGCTTACCGCGTGATTTTTACCACGGAAGTCACGGGTTTGATGTTCGAGCTACATTAGTTGTGTTGTCTCGATAAAGGTAAGGTTTTTTAAGTCTCGCTTGGCTAGCCACCTTCAATGTCAATCTGCCATCATAGCAGAACTGCGTTGTTGAGGCAGTTATGTACGGGCTAGAGTATTCTCAGCGATTGCGCTACACTATCTATGACGTCAT
>DWQX01000376.1:0-45368 GCA_018245475.1 Pharmacophagus antenor | reverse complement strand
AAGGTAAATAAATAATTTGTAGAGCACTAACTTTTGGAGTTTTATTCAATATTGTAATTTTTTCAAGGTGGTCTCAATCTTTTGGGCGGCAGTGTATACTACTACTACAAGGCATGCCGCTGCATAGCACGCTGTGACCGCGGTAGTCAAAATAACATCAGAGATTCGAATCGCTTTACTTACAAAATAACTGTGTTTACATAATCAATATGTTGTGCATTCGATAAATTTTTATAAGTTGTTAAATATTTGTTTCAACTGGCTTTTTTCACAAGCCGCATGTAAAAACCGAACCGTAGTCGAGTTCGAGGGGGCCAGAGATATCACTATCAGTAGTTAAATGGTCATTTCTTAACTAAGTATCCAGTCTTAATGAAAAATCTATCTTTGGCTTCATAACGATTATAGATAAAAAAGACCACTGAAGCCGAAAAGCTCGGCTTTTTTTACACCGGCTTACCGGCCACTATAAAGCAACGATGCTAACTAAAATTTATACATCATAATTTTAATAACGACTTTAAACGACGATAAAGAGAAAAAAGAAGAAAATCACATCATTTTATAACTTTTATGTAGATGTGTATTTAAATATTTGTGCTTGCGATGTTGGCACGCTATTACTTTTAAATGTTTTGACTTGTTAGTTGATTGATATTCTCAAGAAGGGTCTACCTACATTTTAAATAATCTGTAATATATGAATTAAATTAGGAATATTAGTTCTAATGTAATGGCTCTCGTGTTTACATTTTAAAATTACGCCCAATAAAAATATTAAAATATTTCTTTTTTCTCTTAAAGTTTGAGTTGATTTATATCAAATACAAAATGTGCTTCAGTTCAAGTGTGTAGAGGATTCGCTGCTCTTAACGATCTGAGCTATATTAATAATCATAATAATTATTAATAATCTCAGGCTTTCTAAGCCTATTGTTAAACTACTTATATGCCGCAACTTAAATTAATGTTGTGTTACTTATTTTCAGCAATTTTGGCAACCTGGCCTACAAGCTGGTACTTCACAAGAGTAAGTTTACTTTTTTTACAAGATTAACAATTAGCAAGGGTAACTTGTCCGTCAGTGATATGTTACGATAAATTCTATAAAACTTAGGTTAAGTGCAAGATTTTAAATAGGATACCTTAACGATAGACTTTCAGTTAGCTAATATTTTAGACTATTTTGAATATTCCTTGATTTTCTTAATGAGAATTTTTTGGTTTTGGCATTTATGTAGTAAAAATTTATGCTATTTACACTGTATCCAATCTAAATAAAAATATCATGCATAATACCTTAAAGATAAAATTAGTCTCAATATCTTTTAAATTATCTTAGAGCGAAGAAGGTTCCTAAATTATTTTCCTATCTTGAAAATTTTTTTTCATCTTTATAATCTACAGTCGGTTTTGTATTAGATTGTTCTTTGATCCAATAATCTGAAAATATCTTGCTATATTAAAAAATTGTACTGGAAGACTCTTTCTTACTCTAATGTAGTACAAGAGTTGCAGTTCATAAGTGTTTCTGTATTTCAATTTCAGTGTAAAGCCGTTCCCCGGCGCGGGATACAAGGGCGTAGGCGGTGTAGGCGTGGGAGTGGGAGTGGGCGGCGCTGCCGATGTGGCGCCACCGCCGCCCTGGGAGGGCCGCGCCATCGCCACGCACAAGCTGAGGCTTGTCGAGTTTTCTGCCTTTGTAGAGCACCCTAGAGACGCGGACACGGTAAGTAACTCCGTAAATTATTTTAAACTAGTTGTCAGCGACCCGCTTCTCTGTGCGTTGTACTTTTTTTTATTTAATCTTAATATAAATTCGACTTCTCCACCGAGTGCATTAACGTGTTGCTACTATTGATTACTTAAACTGTTATCGTTTTACAGTATCCACCGAGTGCGGCGCCCGCGCAACACCTTTTCGTCCACATAGGCGGCACCGTCACCTACGCGGATCCCTTATTAGAAGTGAGTACTTTTTTATCGTCACAAGTTTTCTTTTAACAATAGAAAAACAGCGACGGATAGCTTGTTACTTTATTTGACTGGGACCTAGTTAGGTACAACTACGATCCACTTCCATGCCACCACGCACCTAGCAGTAAGTAAGAAAACATTTGCTTCCGAATGCAACTATTAAAATTACTATGATGAGGAGAATAAACATCATACGTCTAATCCAGCCGTGCGCAAAATGGAGATGTGAAAATCCTTAATAGTAAGTCATTATTATGAAACGGGGTATCAGTTAGCACCTGGTAAATATTGTAATATAATAAAAGAACTCACTGACGTAATTATATTTATCGAATGAATCTGCCGTTTGAGTAAATTAACACACTATCGGTGATAAGAGTATAAACAACTTTTTACGTATACTTGCGCATACTCATTATTGGAAATATTATGTGATACCTTTTAAATTTTTTAAAAATATAAGTACGTTTTTTTTTTAAATAGCACATTTTTCATTCTTTATTAATTTTATGCGGTAACTTTGCGCCCAGTTGACTTCATTTTATAAGGAATTTTTTTTTTTGATAAAAACAAACAAATGTAATGCAGGGATAATACTTATGTTATCAAACAAATAATAATATTGTTTCTACACGTTTAAATGGAATTGCTAAATCATATGTATATTATTAACTTATGTAATACGCCTACGGACTATTTCCTGGTTTTTCCTTAAACTTTTATTTCTGTATATCAATGTTATTAGTAGCTAATATATTAACTTTAGTTATTGATATTCATGGTTTGTAAAATTTTTTATCATCTTTTTCTATTGCGATTTTAAAAAGAACGATTCAGTTTTGTGTGGGTGGTGGTTGAAATATTTTCGATTCTAGCTATCTGTTACAAACTGAAAGAATATCCAAGATTTAGGTTGTTCATTTTCCCGTATTACTATTAAAAATTACTTTCTAATTTCTAAGCAAGTGAAAATAAATGTTTTGAAACTTTAATAGGTACTAGCTTTTATAGAGTATTTACCATTTAAAAGCTAGTATCCAACTTCCACTTTATTACGCAAAACCAATTATAAAAGCAGTAAATGTATCTGGCCAACTAATATTTCACATATTATATATTATATTATAGAGATTATTTTACTTAATGAAAATGTTAAATTATCAATAATATAAGGTTTTTTATATTTAATAGACAGAATAGTCTTTAAAAAACACAACAAAAGGAATACGAAAAAATACATGAAAAATAAATTATACAATAGTTGTGCAAATAGGTGAACGTATTAATTCAACGAATAAAGTTTGATTGGATCCGCAAGCTGCGAGTCCGGAAAAGCCCTAATAGTCGACGAAAAGACAGCACCTAACATCATTCGAATCTAACTATGTGGCAGTAAATGGAAAGAAATTAAATTGAAATATATTATCAAATCTTTGTTATAAAATGTTCTCCCCATATTAATTATATATACATCTAGCTGTCTCTTGTACATCGCGATTAGAACATAAATTCTTGTTCAAAAGGTGTCCAAAAATTAAGTATATCTATTGTGCTTCTTTAAATAATTTTTATTATCTTGTTTCAGTCAGTAGACGTGCAACAAATAAACGACAAATTTCCCGAGAAGAAAGGTGGCCTCAAGGAACTTTACGAAAAGGGCCCGAGGAACGCATTCTTCTTAGTTAAGTTCTGGGCGGACCTCAACACAAACAATTTGGACGACCCCGGCGCCTTCTACGGGGTCACTAGTGTGTAAGTGTATATTTTCAACCATCACCATTAGAATAAGTGTGTATCATAAGTTTATCGCGCGTATGTCTGTTTGTAGCATAGCATTTAACCAGCCTATGCTATTTTTTAAGCATTAGGCGAAATATGTTCGTGATTTAAATTTTAAGATATATTAGTAAGTGTAGATAAAATACTGTAATAATACTGTACTACCTGATACCGTCAACTTCGTTGGGCATAATGGAAAAAGGTTCGGTGGAATTCCAAAATACATATATCCTAAAAACATCTACGAGTCCTGTTCACTAACATCAGTCCATTAAGTTACGGAGATTACGTAGAACCGTAGAAAGAGTTTTTAAATTAGATTAAGTTCATGGATTTAAGAAGCTTGAAAAATGTCTTTTTAATGGATCTTTATTATACCAATAATATAAGCGTTATTGGTACGTCCAAAACGAGTAACCTGTTAGTACTTTCTCCTTAGACACAGAAAATTACAGTTATGCGAGACAAATCACTGATTTGTAAATGTTTGTGGTCAATAAAGAAATTGTTATTTTGATAAAAAAATATGATGTGATTTATTTATGCAAGCGGTACTTTGCGAAATTCCAGGACTAAACAAAACAAAAATAATCTTGCTTATTTCCTCTCCAAACTGTGTTCAAACTCATGTCGAACGCATAATATCTTCTAAAGATGCCACGTGTAGTAGGGATACGCCTAGAGATTGTAATTGCGTCGTAGTATTCGCGGTTAAATGAAGCGCACATTAGCAAAATATTTTTTCGGTTTTATCGAGGTAGTTTGTGTTATAATTTCTTCAAACCTGTGCAGGTACGAAAGCAATGAGAACATGACAATAACGTGCAGCACGAAGGTGTGCTCGTTCGGCAAGCAGGTAGTAGAGAAGGTGGAGACGGAGTACGCGCGCTTCGAAGGCGGCCGTTTCGTGTACCGCATACAGCGCTCCCCCATGTGCGAGTACATGGTCAACTTCATACACAAGCTTAAGCACCTGCCCGAAAAGTACATGATGAACAGCGTGCTGGAGAACTTCACCATACTGCAGGTAAATGCACACGCACGCACCAAAGTCACGTATCAGTGTAGTGATATCAATCTGCCGTCAATCTGTTCCGGAAGACATACGTGTAACAGATACTATTTTTGGTGAGCACACTTCACCATCTACAGTTTTATTGTCATTTAACATTATGTGAAATTGAAGTCAAGAGTTGCTAATAAAAAATACACAAAACCAAATGCCGACGATGTTGTAATAACAAGAAGAATTGCAATATGCGTTTTAGCTTTTTTATATATACTCGTATAATACAATAAATGGACTAGACCAGCAGCACGTCAGCTGTATGACTACCGGGAAACATCAATGCTATTATTATAGCGGCAGATTGACATTGATCGTGGTTACTAGCCAGATAGGTTAGAAAAACTCTACAAACATGCAGATTCCAATAGTCCCACGGTTTCAGAATCGAACCTGGGACCTCTGTGTTACAAGGCAAAGGGTAGACAATCGGAATATCCTAATTATCAATTCAACAGGAAATTGCTTGTCATTTTGTTAAAGTAAAAAAATAATTTGTTCTTTTTATTACACAATCTTGTTTCATAGAACTAAATAGAATGAAAAACACTCGATCGTACAAATGCTGGGTGTCTCAAAAGAAAGGTGACATTTGTTTTAGTTATTGCGTGAATGCAACTATTCTGAGAGGCGCGGCGGGTATGTCATTCGGTAGCCTAGCTTTTGGGAATTTAGTCGCTATGGAGAGTTTCTCGGGAGCGGACCGTGCGTTGTACGTACGCGAATTTTACTAAAACGGTAATTCAGCGTCTGTAGCGCGTAGAATTTTTTTTAATATTCGACATTTAAATGACGCATCAAGCCCTAAACTCATTGACAAATAGGTCAAAAAGTTTGAAGAGACCGGTTCAACGCTGTTAAAATCAAAATCGGGACGTCCAAGGTCTTCGAGAACGGTCAAAAACATAGACAGCATAGATCGTCGTTGTTCCACATTTTACTTAAAGATTGAAAGCTACACCCCCTCAAAATTCAATTAGTGCAAGAATTAAAGCCTCAGGATGCTGGGCAGGGCTTGACTTCGCAAATCAGATGATTGAGCGCTTTTCAACGTTTAACAACATATTCATTTCGGATGAAGCTAATTTCCACCTCAATGGACACGTAAACAAATAAAATTGCCGGTACTGGAGTGCAAGTAATCCAAAACACAAACGTCAGAAACCCCTACATTCGCCTAAAGTGACCGTATGGACTGAAATCTCGGCGCGAGAGATTATTAGCCCTTACTTTTTGAAGATAAAAGGGGACGCACAGTTACAGTGAACTCGGACCCTCATATGGAGATGTTAGACAACTTCTTCGTGCCTGATCTGCAAAACTTTCCTGGTTATAAACAAAGAACATGGTTCCAGCAGGGCGGAGGAACTTCACACACGTCCAACAGGTCTTTATCACGAAAGTTCGTGAAGTTTTTTCGTGGCAAATGGATATCCAGGAGACGTGACATAAATTGGCCTCTATGGACTTTTTCCTGTGGGGTTACGTCAAATCTAAAGTTTATGCTAACAAACCGACTTCCTTGGCACAGTTAAAAAGAAATATCCTACACGAAATGGCAGCCATCACGGACATTACATGCCGAGCCGTCATAGAAATTTTTAGAGCTCGATTAAATGAATGCCGTGAACGTAACGGTTTACACTTGGACGATATCATTTTCAAGAAATAAATTCCTAAAAAGTGTATTTGAATATGTAATAAACATTTTTTTAATAAACTCCTTGTTTAATTTTTTATCGATTTTTAAAATAGTACCTTTCTTTTGAGTCACCATGTATTTTCTCTTGACAAGTATTGGTAATGGTCAATGCATCCCTGTTCCACAGGTGGTGTCGAACAGGGATACACAAGAGACGTTATTGTGCGCCGCATTTGTGTTCGAAGTGTCTAACAGTGAGCACGGCGCGCAGCACCACATCTACAGGCTCGTCAAAGACTGAAACCGGCGCGTCGTCGTAGCGAGTGCACCCACGCCACAGACTATACACGCGGATACAAGATGCCGTATCACAGATTGAAAAAACTAAATATCAAATGTACATTTCGGAGCTGGCCAGCATTTTCTTTACTTATATCAACTACAACAAACTACGTTCTTCTCATACTTCAATTCTCCTGTCTATTATAAAAAAAAGTGTTGCACTTGATTTTTTTTTTTACAACTTTTCAAAGTTACACGATTGAGATTTTTTTTATTTAAGAATCGTGTGATTCATTCGTTTCGACTGGTAACATTATGGTGGACCATTCGACGTACGCGTGATTAAAATGTGTTGTCAGTCACCTGCCGCTTATGTCGCAGGTAACTTGGCTGAAAACAAAATGGACCCGTATCTAAGTGGGACGATGAGATCGTTGTTATCTACATAACATTAAAGTGACTCGTACGTAGAGTAATAAAATGTGATCTGAAAATTTACGCTACCAAGTATTTTTGTAAATGAAAATTTATGTATAGCTCAATTTTTTAAATACGTGTATCATATAGTACCAGTGGATTTTCGGAACGACACCCAAAGGTAGTCAAAATGGTGAATTTAACAAAAAAAAAAATATGTAAACGGATCACAAATGAGAAAATAAAGCAAATCATCATCCTAATCTTAAAATTGCGTGTAAAATAACAATATAAGAAATTTATAGATTTCAACACACAGTGCCTCTATAATTATTTTACATTAACATAAATTACTTGAGCATTTTTAATCTTCCCACTGGGTATTAGGGAAGTTGGTCTACTTCAGTGGGAAGATTAAACTGATCTTAGGTTATTGCGAATCAATACATAGGTTGGTTAAGTATAGATTTATTAAGACGTTTAGAAATTTATTTGATTCTTTTAAGTGCTCTTTGGTACAATTTAATGGCTATTTGTTATTCATTTTTTTTTAATAATTTCGATAGATTGACGAAAAAGGTTTTTCTCATTGTTTTGCAACAAGTTGTGGCAGCTTTTTAGTTTTTCTTTATTACTTTTTATACATTCAATGTTTCTATAATTTTATTAGTGATTAGCTTTCGTTTCTCTGCCACATAAGTCTTTGCCACTTGGTTATATACAACATTGTACATATTACAGTTAGCCAATGAAGGTTGTTATGAATGTAAAAAAAATGTATTATAAAAAAAACGTTATTACATTCGCGAGCAAGCGAATTATTTCACGCAATTTTTTTATTAAATGTTAATTTTTAAGGTCCTTAGAATCATGTTTCTTTTTAAAATCGTTTCAGATATGTTTTAGGCTAAAGTTAATCCTTCATATCATGCCACTGTACATGATCTCGAGAGCTTTTAATATTTTAATACAACTATAACCGACTTCATTTGTAAATCATCATACATTTTCATCTTTTTTAATCTATATTTCCTTTAAATTGTGTTTTACACTGAAAAATTGTATACCAATTTGGCAGCTCTTTCGTTTAAAGAAAAACATGTAGATATAATTTACATTTAACGAATCACCTTTTTTTATTGAACATTCAAATACTTTGGAAATGGCGATTAAATAATTCTATAAGTTTATTGTGAATATCTTTAATGATATCTCTCCAATTATCTTGCATATAACTATAGTATATATTTCACAAGTGTTGACATCAAATATATACTCTTTAATGAATGGTGCTACAGTATTTATTTTATGTTTTACATATACACATATTTTTTTCGAACTTGTTCTTTTATCATCATTTTGTATTTACACGAAAACCAATGATATTTCTAGAATCTAAATATTCTATAATCGTCATTTCCATGGTTACTATAAAACTTACCCTGTACTCGTAATAAATCAATAAATATATTTCTTCACATAGACCCCAGGCCGCTTCTGCTTTCTTTCAACTTTTAAAGTACAAAGAGTGACGGCCCGCTGATTATACATAAGTTTATATTTTTTTTAACGTGGCAATGATTTGATCTCTCTTTTAGTCAAATATTTTTAGGGTTCCCCCCCTTTAAGTTTACAGCGGTAACCTTATGTGCATTAAATAGTTTAGTTTCAAGACATGCGATAGGAAAATATTATCTTAGATAATAATAAGAGATTTTTTTGTATTTATTTCATAGATTTATATTAGGTAAATTGTAAAGTGAATAGATTTAAGGGATTTTTTTTAAATATGGCGATGGTCGTTCGGCAAAATCGTAGGTAATGTGAAATAACTAGTACTTAAGTGAGCAAACTTAATTCCGTTGCTTGTCGTTAATTTCTTTTTAATGTCAAAGCTTGTTTAGAGTGGCGACTTGTTTAGTTTTTTTTTTTTTGTAAAACACGAATCGCGGGAAAAGAGCTAAAGAGATCTGCTTCATTGTGATTTTTTACTATTTTGTAATTTTAAAATATGTACTCAAAATGAGATTAACTCGATTGAATTGACTCTCGCAACGTGTCAAACGTGTGACGAAAGTTTAGCGGGAACGGTGTTTTTTTTTAATCGTGTTTTATATGGTACTATTAGTGCATTTGTTTCAGTTGTAGGTTTGTAAGTGAATTTTGCTTCTACAAACGATCTTTCATATCGACAATCTGCCATATCAATATGAAATTTAAAAAAAAGATTTAGTCGACGGCGTTGGGGACGGCCATTTGCTTTGTTGGAGTTGATCTCGCGGTTATTTTATCTTCTTACTCTACATAACGTAAGTTGAGATATTGCCGAATGGAAGCAAATGATTATTCACAAGGCTGTATCGACATATGTACAGTATTTTAAAGATAATATTACGTTAAAGATTTGTATGAAAATTTAATTATATTGTCTTCATAAATTTGTGTGTTTGTTATTTAAAATGTTTCAATTGCATTGATCACGTGTTATAACAATGGCACTCACCTTCTTCTAACAATGGGACAGTAACAGAGCTATAAATTTCTAGCGGCTTAATAAACTTTTCGTCACGAACGCTTATCCACATCTACGAACAAACACGACCAGTTAAGTAAGCTTTTCGCCACCACTTGGTAATGTGTTTACATTTCTTCTCAAGGCGTTATTTTGTGAACTCTCGTAAAATCTCTCAAAATCTCATAAAAACTCTCGGAAAATCCTAGATGAGACTCTGTTCAGTGGGCAGGGGTTATACCGGACTTTTCCTGCTAAAACCACAATGTTTCATTATTTAGCAAGAACAATAGGTACGGATTCGCACACTACCGTACTCATAGTATCGACAGTGTTGGCTTTGAAGGGTTGCCAACTTTGGGATGAAGCTGCAGCTCCTCTCTTCTAGAACTGAACAGCGGCAACACCACGCGCACTGTCTCGAGACAGCACGATGAAGACGGCGCACAGTGGACTGAAACGGACCGTTAAAGAACTTAGCACTTGAAAAAAAAAAGTTTACTTTTTTGAAATTTTAAGCATTGTGTTGATTTTATCTATCGATTATAAGTAACTATTTCTTTAGTGGTTTTTCAGATAACTTAGTATTTTCGGAGTAATTAATTTCCAAAGTAATTTTTTTATGAAGCAGAGCAAAAAAAAAAGAATATCTCTAAATTCTCAAATTTTCTCAAAGATTTGACTTTACGTATGCATAGTACGTATTTTTGTCCTATATTAGCTCCTTTTCTCGGGTTGCGATTTTCCGCGATTTGGTCGCAATTTCAACTTTTGTTCTCTTTTCCACACCACCATAGTGGTTAAGAACTAGGCGCGTTTTTTTATGTAGTGGTCTCCCCTTTAGGCTAATCCACTAAGGACTAATGAAATAAGTAAAAAATCACAATCACTACTTAGTGGTAGTCTACTAGCCACTGCACTGTTTTAATTACTGTCGAGGGAATCCACATCAACAAATGCAAAATTTTCGTATTCGTCGTCATCAAATGTTTCCGCTTGTTCAATAATTAATAAACTTTGTGCTTCTCCTTGTAAAGTTTTATGTTTTCTGCGAAGTTTGTGGCGTTTCTCTGAGATGAGTGGATCGGAGCTGGTCAATAAACAATTTAAAATATCTTCACTTTTCGTCTTTCTACTGCGTTTCCCGGAATGGTGTTGGCGGTACCTACGAAAGTCTTTATTTAAGGCTTCGGCAGCTTCTTCAGATAGCTGTCTAATTGGTATTAGACCAAAACTTTCAATAATAGCTGCACCAGGCATAAGAACTTTATGTACACTTGAAAGCATATAATACCAGCTATATAATTCCAAATACAGTTGCATGGTGACTTGAGCATATTCGTGAGATTTCACTGTGTCAATGTGGTAGCCTGATGAAATTGCCTCTAAAGTGATTGCAAATCGCCTAATTAAGTCTTCACTGACACCAGTTACTTCAGCAGTCATGTTTGGATCGGCAAAAAATCATCTAGCAGTATTTCCGTCATTGGTGGAGCCGTGACCTTGTTTGACAACATCAATCCGAAGTCTCATTCTATTTTTAAAAGCAGCTTGTATTTTTTTCTTCTTACTTTCCATGATGCACTTGTCTTCCTTTACATTCCATGTCTGTATCATTAATGTGTAAGCTATATGCAGAATGTATTCCATCATTCGTATCCAGATATGCAATGATGACAATCCGCATCTACAGAGATCTGGATCAGTTGGTTTTGATGCAATCAAGGGTAAATTATTCATATCAGTTCGAGTGGCTTTAAATATCGCATCTCTGAGATGATGTGTCACATAAAATTGATGTTGCTTTTTCTTCTATCATCGTCATTAATAAATAAAGTGTGTGAAATCTTTATTTCTCCAACTTCTGTTTCTACTAAATAAGCAATTTCTTCCACAATAGCACTTTTTTCCCGCAATATTGTAATTTTATTTTCCTTCATAAACTCGGAAAAAAATTGGACGACACCAGTATGAAAAATTTGGTGAACTATTTTGTCAGATAACTTGTTTGCCGCAAACCATTTTGCTTGGTACTAAGCTTCCCATGAATATGCTTGAATCATCAAGATGGTTTTCTAAATTTTCATCGTCTGTTTGGATTTTTTGTTTGTAATTGGCTTGATTAGAAGCACCATCGAATCCCCATTTTCTGACGAGTGTTAATTCTATACAACTGCTATCTATGACGAGTGGTGTCATTATTCTTTTTGTCGTTATATCCAGTAGAGTTTGTAACTTTATTTTAGCTGAGGTTTCTGTCGCTGTAATTGCGTCTTTTGATGGATAGCATTCCTGTTTCGCGTGTTGCACTTGATAATAGGGTGGGAATATATTGCTGTCTTTTTCGTTAACACTTTTTCTCAAAGTATTGTATTGCCACTTGAATAGCTAAATGATAAAAATGACCCCAAAGCCTCATTCGCAGAAAACGCAGGTTTTCATTTTTTAACAGATATACACCTTTTAACTTTTTTTACATCCTGGGGATTCTTAAGTAAATGTTCTAGTATTTTAACAATTTCCTCATTCCCATCCGATTTAATTTTTTCAAAATATGCATATGTTATTTCGTTCCATGACAAATGGAAGTTTTCTGCTCGCCTTTTTTTTTGTTTAGGAGCTAATTCACAAAAAGGTTTCCTACGACTTTGTTCGGTGGAGACACTGATAGAAACTTTTGCTGATGGCACATATTGAGTTGATGTACTAGATACTGGGTAGTATTCATTACTGTCTATTAAACATTTATTAAAATCAGGCCATATTATGTTTTCTTGTAACCATTCGCTATATTTAGTTGTGAATATATTTTCTTTACGATGAGCGTTTTCCCATCTTCTATTTAAATTATAACAAAATTTTGCACAAAACGATTTCTTTTCGAAGGTCTTTTCGCGTTGATCACTTAATTCAATAAAAATTTTGGACCTTATTTCGCTTTACAAACTGTCATTATTTTTAATACTGCCACTCTTTTAGAACAACGACAAGGTTTGACACTAAATCTTCAAACATTTTCACAAACACAAAATAACAAGTATTTAAAGAATAATTAATATGTGGGGGGAGTGCGTCTATTATGGTGGGTAATAGAATACTGTAGTAGGTTTGAATGCAACCGTACATTCTGTACACTGTCATTGCACCAATCACGTTAGGACACGTCATAACTTGTTGCGCGTTGCGCGCTCTTATCTCTTGATTCCCGGAAATAAGTGTCAAAACAAATTACATCATACCACCTGTGGTGGTGGAAAATATTGAATATTGATTTTTTTTTAAGAACTAAACAGGTATCGTCGTGCTTCAGTCCGATTAGTATACATTATTTTCAATTTAAATTTATTTGGAAAACTAAAATTCCATTACTTCTCATAAAAATTTTGTTATGGCTAAATCTTCGAAAGTACTAGCTTAATAAAAAAATCAAAAAATAAAAACTTTTTAAATATCGGCCTAGATACCAAAAGAGCTTTTTATTTCTTTAGTCCCAAATTTTTAATCCAAGCCCACTGTGCGGCGTTGATTTTTGTTTCGCACCGTAGAGCGGCGAGGATATTCAAGGAATGTTTCACGGAGGATTTTGTATCAGTAAAAGTAACGAACAGATTCGTATTAATGATATGATGCATGTTTTAATATTGTGTTATACCCTTAATATTTTAAGTTATTTACCTTTAAATAAATTAAAGAGAGTGAGTGTGTTCTCGGTATACTTACCGTCTGATGAGTAATTATCGTGAGCTACAGGTAGGACACGCCGGCATGAACGTCTTAATATATTGAGCAACAAACTTAGCTCCAAATTAGTTGGCTATGTACAAACCCTCCTAACCTTGTCATTTAGGCATACAAGGATATTAATTTAAATTCACAAAGAAGTGCAACCACAGACCCAATAGTGATGTTATAATTTTAACGCCTGTTCCGACGAATTGCAGTTACCGCACAGCTGAACAGTTTTATGTCCAAATTTTGTTTTAGTTTGATATGATGATTTGATCATAAATGTTCTATGTTTAAAAATTCTTTAGTTCTTTGAATATTAATAACTCAACAAGCTTCTATCGCTAGAGCTTTTATTTTTATATATATTTAAGAAGTATCTCAAACTATTGGCTAGCAATTGACTTTAACTTCACGTATTGTTAAGTGACAATGAGACTAGATGGTAATGCTTGCTAGCCTACAACGATGTCAGTACAACCATAAAAGCCCGGTGTACACCATATAACTAATGTAATGCACTATACTAATTAAATCACAATCGATAGAAAATCTAAACACGAACATTATAATAAAAAATCGAAAAACAACCTCATCTAATATTTTTTTATGTAGATGATGAGTATTTTAAAGCACGGGCTTGTCCTACAAGCACGCCACTGGCCCAAAAGTCTGGCTATCACACGAATAACTCCTGGAATGCAGCAACAGATGAAAATCATGTAGCTCTGGAATTAAACCCGACTAATCCGTCTTACAAGGCAAGCGGCTAGGTCATGAAAGCAGTCAATCCCTGGAGTAGTTGATCTACAACTACGTTAAAATTATTTATATCGCTTCGGACCTCTGACATCACGTGAACAATATTGAACAGACATACTATGTTTAATCAATATATCGAGATATAACAATGGTATAATTTCGGCCTTCATTCAGCTCTATTTGTAATAAGTAATTAGGGCAATAACATTTCAAATTGATAAGCTTCGGAACTGAAACATTGCTTGCTATGTAATATCTCTGTTATAGTTGAACTATGATCGATTTGTCGTCAAGGAAAGAAACCAGCTTACCCTTGAATTCTATTGGAATCTTCTATTGTAACGTTTGATAAACAATAAAAATTTCGAAATTATAGAAAACAAACACATTTATCATTATTTAAGAAAGATAATCAAAAATGATAACGTAAATAGAAAATTCATTACGTGCAATCAATTTTTAATCGATTAATGAACAAAATTAATTTCTGTGACTATATATATGTGCTCATTTATTCGTTTTCATTAATCAACTTTAGACATTTGATAAAAGTCTTACATTGTAAGATTATTTTAAACAATGTCTAAAAGCACGAAATTACTTTTTTTCATTTTAACAATACTCAGTAATGAATTTTCTAGGGGCTATTGCGGTAAGTATTTTATATAAAAATTTAATTTTATTAAAACGTAAGTAATTATTTTTCAACAATATTACATATTACTATAATCCCCTACTAAGTGTTTTCATTTAAAGTTCTCCAATTGTTCTGCATAAAAGTAAAGTAAAAGTAAAAACTAAAGTATGAAAATGTATATTTATTAAAAATAAAATGAAACTCTTAATCAAATGCATGTATAATTAGTGAAGATTGATGCGTGATGGCCAAGAGAAATAAAAAAACTGAATATTAATTCAACAGTTCTAAAGTCCTTTATATTTGTTCCGGTTACAGAAGGCTATTGTCAAATTTTACTAACTTTGTATTAATAAAAAAAATGCTTAATTATCAGATTATTTTTTCTTCGCAGATTAGATCGCCTTGATTCCTTTTAAAGTAATTAATATGCAGCATTTAGCAGAATTTCTCGGAATTTGTACATAAATGAATGAATTTATTAACCGGTGTGTTCATCAACACCTTTTTTTCATTCCGTTATATGTGTTACAGTTATACTAATGTTAAACACTGTTAAAAGCTTCTACAGAATCCTACAACATAAACACACATTCATGGTCGCAATATTATACATTATATTGACATGAATTATCCAAAGACGAATTTTGACTTTTATTAATCTTTTAAATAAATATTTTACAGTTACTAAGTGGCCCATCCGTTCAGTTTATATAATTTTTATAAAATATTCAATAATTTGATAAAAATTTAAAATCAATTTGTAAATAAGAATACGACAATATATTTTCCACTTGTTTAGTAAAAATATCATTTTAGCGACAGTTTAATAACTTTTAAATTGAAATTACAGCGGGTTAACCATACCGCAGTAAAAACCTGTTGTTGATGCATATGCCTTTATCTGTTATCGGGGAAGAAATCTTTGAAAGATATGCTACCTTCTGGGGGGAAAGGTTATTTGGGATTTTAGCTCACTAAAACCTCCATGGTGATCGTCTTCAGCGTTTAGCGAGTCGCGAGATCTCGAAGGATATTATATGAATGAATATCTCGTATGATAGAATATGCATATGCATCACCTGGCATAAAAGTTTGGTAAATTTTCCAGATTTGCCATGCAGAGCCCGCGATGTGGGCATAAAAGGCAGGTCTATAGTGTGCGTGTGTGATTCCAGCTATTGTGACACCATCACCAAAGAGGCACCGGAACCGGGATCCTTCGTTGCTTACAGTAGCAGCAATGTAAGTAACTCCACAATAGTTTTCACCTACTATCTATACTATATTTGACTGCCTCCGTGGTGCAGTGGTTTAACCCCTTGCCTTGTGACACGAAGGTCCTGAGTTCGATCACTCTTTCTTTTAGTAGACAAGTAGATGTCTCTTGAAAAATAACCAATGACTTTTAGCATAGAGACTGCATTGCCATCGTGATATGATGGAAATTAAGTCTAGCATTATGCTATCGTTGGTCGCAAGCCCATAACATGTGTTTTTACATCTACACATCTTCTAATATAAAAGAAAAACATCATTGCATTCAATATGCAACATTCAAAGTAGTTGTGATATGTATGTCTAGTGCGATCTCTAGTACATGGAAGGTTTCATAATGACAAAATATCTAAGTGCTGCTAAAATTTGATCCTGCCGTTCGGGTGTATAAAATAATATCATTATTATAATCGTCCATTAGCACTCTCTTTTATTGCGTAGTAATATATAAAACGGCCTTATACGTATGCACCTACCCAATATTTTATATCAATTCATTATGCTGTTAATAATCTTAATTATCTTTTTTTAATTAAAATCACGACCAAAAATTTCGTTATCTATTGTTAACACCATTTCTAATGGTTCTTATCAACTACCAATTAAATATTGTGACAGCGTAAACGGATTATTAACAATATACTTGCACAATTAGTTTTTAATACCTTGCTGTGGAACCTGACTGAGTGGGATTCAATGATATCGACCCTTTTTCTTATCATTTAATACTTTGACCAACGCAACTATATGTAATTAATTAATTATTTCGTACATGGTGTTGTGAGAATTTCGTAAACCTCAAGCTTATTTAGTAACAAGGTATGTAAGCTTATTTATAAAAGCATAGCCATATGTGAGAGGCCGCGATAGTGATGCCGCAAAAATGTTTTTAAAAATTTAATAATGTGTTATAACTATATTGACACTAAGCGTTCAGTACGCGGTTTTATATAATATTAAATTAAAGTTATGAGTAAATATAGTATTAATTCGATTGCACGTTAGTGTCAATGGCTATGTGGTGATTTTATATGTCCTACGTGTCCAATACTGCGAGTTCCATCGCCAATAACCTTTTGCAGACGGGGTTCTCAACGATCAATTAAATAGCCTTTAAGAATCGATATAGTGTATCGAGTACAAAGTTTGAACAACTATAACTGTTAACAACATTAATTGTGATTATAATAAATGAACTAAGCTTTGCAGCTGTGAACTGAGTTGGACTATAAATACAATTTCACTTCTGAAATAGTACAAAAAATTCCACGGCTATTTGCTGACATTCGTCCACAAAGCGCTAAAGTACATTGTACATCAGTTAAGAGTACCTTTGTAATATCTCTCGTACTACACACTTTAATATTAACACCTTACTATCCATTCACATGTGTGTGATACCGCGAATGATCACTTATACCCGCTCACACACAAGTGATACCAAGAACAATTTGTTTGTTGACATCGCCGCCGTTTATCCGGAAATACACTCTGTATGATAACATATTATATTTAATTGTTGTAGTTATATTTCACGACTTCGCCTTTGATCGCAAAGGTTCAGCCGTTGGCATTAATGTAAAAATAATTAAAAAAAATTGTATCTTTTATGGATTCATACAAAATTCCAAGGTGATTGTGTATTAGGGACTCATATCATGACACTAATTAGATTGTGTTGTACAAAAACTAGGTACAACAATGGTATAGAAACATATAATTACAATTAAATACATTGCAATATATGCCTAGAATTAATCACATTAGAAATAGCATAGTGCAAAATAATACGTTTTTCTTAATAGGCTGGACAACGCTTTGAAAAAAGTTATGGCACAGTAAAGAACGGGAATAAACATGAAGCAATGGACGAAGGAGAAAATATGTCATCGCTACAAAACGAATGTATGTACAAGGAAAATATGTGCTACTGTGGGTTTCACTATCATAATGTCAACTATAAACCTTCCACGGATAGTTTATTTCTAGCAGTTATCTACGTTAACATTTAATAAGACTTGAAATCCTTGTTGTGAAAAGTTGCTTGTATAAACTTCTTTCAATTTTAATATATTTGTGGTAGAGTTCAACTAATTTTATTTTTATCAAAACAGTTGGCATCAGAGATAATGTTGTGCTGCAAGTCCTTTCGTCTTCATCTAAGCAAACAATCGAAGGCTTCGGTGGTTCAGTCACCGACGCCGCAGGCATCAACTGGCGTAAGCTCTCTGATGCCGCACAGAAACAACTCATAGAGTGAGTATTTATTAGAATTTTTCTATAAAGAACATAATGAAATTCTCAAACTGACTGTCTCCGTGCCGCAGTGATTTACCCGCTTGCCTTGTAGCACGGAGGTCCCGGGTTCGATTTCCTGGCCACAGGAGTAGTGGGGTCTGAACTATAGAAAGGTCTTTAATACCCGCCTAGCTAGCCACCACACTTAATGTTAATCTGCCGCCATAACAATATTGCTGTGATCCGACAGTCATATATGTAAAAAGAAAAAAAAGAAATATCTATTGTCGGAACAAACAAAGGGACGGCTTATACAGCTTCAAACTGTGCCTAATCCTATAGTGCAGCGCTTATTTTACATTTGAGATTTACATGCAAGAACCAGAACTATTCTGGACGAACACGCTTTACCACCCACGGCCTTATTGTCACATAACAACAGTTGAAATTGAGGTCAAGTGTTAGCCCATCACCGATTAAAAAACTTATTCGAATTCTAATAATAACAATCTACCGTCAAAACACATTTGACAAATTTTTATGCATAAATATTATTGTCTAAACATTGTAATACATAACAATGCAATAGGCCTTCTGAACTAGACTTTAATTGTCCTTGGTAGTAAGTCATCTGTAAAAATAATACTCACAAGTAATTTAACTAAGACTAAAATTTTAAAAGTAAATGTAGATTTGAATTATTATTGTAAACAAAATAACTTGTGTTATGAAAGATAACTGATGTTATAAGTTAACAAAAAGTAACTATACAGATATTCTCATTTAAAAATTAAGCAATGACTTAAACTATTAGAGAACGGAGACACTATAGTTTTGCAATCACTTTAGAACAATTAAACAGTTATTATTTTACCCCCCAAATGAATTCTACAGATATTACATAGGCAATCTTTCGTAGCATCGATAACAAAATCCGATTGCTATGATTTTATCGCCATATTTTAGATATCAATATTTGAGTATTCTATATTATTAACATATTACAAATATAAATAAATGCTCATCTGTTTCTATAAAAACTATTAAATGGAATACAATTTATTCTTACTTTTGTAAAATTTATTTTCATTAAATCTATCATTATCGGAATTTTTCTTAGAAATACAACGGCTATTCTTTTTCAGTTGTAACTGAATTTATTTTCTAAAAATTTCTACAAGACTGTAACAATATTTATATTTTTTTTCAAATTCCAGTACTTACTATGGTCCGGAGGGGCTGGAGTACAACATGATCCGTGTGCCTATAGGGGGCGCTGATTTCTCCACACACCCTTACACTTATAACGAATTGCCTTGGAATGACGCCGCTCTTTCAAACTACTCATTAAGCCGTGAAGACTATTCTTATAAGGTATACTATAACTATAAAATAACTGAACAAATAATTTCTCAAGTTAGTATTGTGGATACATTGCATGAGTATGTTTTATATCAATTGAAATAAATATAAAATACGTACAAACGTGTCTATATAAAGAGAATGTAAAGTGTATGAGCTAATAAATTAAATTAACTTATATGACATAATTCGTTTTAAAGTATCTGAAGCTTTTTATAAAGGCTACATATAATAAAAGTAAAAATTTCTAACGGAAAAAGCAACATTCAAACTATACACAATTAAAATAGACGTACGCGTAAAAGTTAATTACATTATGAAAGCTAGTGTATTCTGAACGAGCACGCTTTATCTACGGTCTAGTTGTCACTTAAAAAAATTGTGTTATAGGTTATTAGTTAACATATAAACTAATTATATTATCAATATTTTTAGCTACCTATGATTAAAATGGCGGAGGCCGTAGCTACAGATGAAGTTAAAATTACAGCGACTACTTGGTCCCCACCGGTTTGGATGAAGACGAACGAAAAAATTACCGGTTTCGGACAAATTAAACGCGAATTCTACCAGACTTACGCAGATTATCAATTACGGTTAGTTATAACATCACATTTTTATACAATTTCTACTATATTTATTAATATACAATAAATGCACAAGACGATCACATGATGAGTAGTACTTGATAACAATGGTTAAATGATACGTATACTCATAAAAGAATAAGGTGTTACAATGTTAACACAGCAAAACATTTCGTAATGGGGTTGAGAACACAGAAACTCTACCATTTTTAGAGATGTCTAAAGCAATAACTTAGCATTCAATTTTATTCAAGTATAGAGTTCTTATCAAATGCCTTTCAAAATTCCTCGTTTGTTCATTTCATTATGGTGGAGAAATCACAATGAATTGAGCATGTTTGTGTGATACCTTTTCTGCTTATAATAATTTAATTATTATATAAAATAGTCTTTAATTAATTAATAAAAATAAATTTTATCCGTTTTCCAGATTCATTGAGGAATACGACAAGGAAAACGTGAAGATCTGGGCCATCACCACAACGAACGAACCCATCAACGGCATCATTCCTGCCGTCAATTTTAACTCTTTGGGCTGGTTCCCGACGCATCTGGTAATTATTCTCATGATTGTCAGTTTTATATCAATCATTGGCGGTGGTACCTATCAAACAGTTTTCGGGGTGCGATGATGGACCAACCACCAGTATTTTATAAAATGTATTTCCATAATCATACCACCGGTAAGGTAATTTAACCCCTAATATAATATTAAAACTGCTGAGGTGAGAGCGATATTTCGTTTAACTGATTAAAAAAAAATATATTTGTTGTAAAAAAAGATACATACATACACAATACAATAGAACATATCGAAACGATCAACTCTTAATGCCTCAAATAATAAAAACTAACACACGTTAACCTACATTTATTACAATATAATTCGAACTTTATTGAAGACAATGTGTAAAAATTTGTATAGAAATGACAGGTTAAAATATTATAAAAAATATTAAAATAAAACGATAAGTGTTTAATAAAATATGCTTTTAACAGGGCCAGTGGGTGGCAAATAACCTGGGACCGACGATTAGAAATTCCCGATTTAACGATACCTTGATCCTGGCAGTCGATGACCAGCGTTATATCCTACCTATATGGCTGAGAGGGGTACGTAATATTCAGAATTTATTAAAAAATAATTGTCACTGGGATTTATCTAGTTTGACAAAATAATATTTTTTAATGAATGAATGGTCGTTATTAAGAGATTAGTGATAAATAGTATAAGTTTGACAAACTAATATTTTTTAATGAAAGAATGGTCGTTATTAAGAGATTAGTGATAAATAGTATAAGTAATGAAAAGTTTTGTTTAGCCTATTGGTACTATTAAAAATTAATCTTATCAACATACTGTACATTTTGTAATCTCGAAGTACATATGCGCCCTTCTGACATTTCACTTGTTTAAGTCCCAAAATATTCTCTTATAACAATAAATTACCTTCGAGAAACAAGTCCTGTATATGTTATGGTTACGCAGATCAACTCTTGGTTAGCCTTGGTTTTGATCAGCCGCCCGCTTCTATATCCAAATATAAATTTAATTTTAGATGGCAAGGGGAGATCCTAAGTCAATTGAATACATTGACGGTATAGCCATACATTATTACGGAAACTTTGTGCCAGCAAATATTTTAACTAAAATACAAAATCAGTATCCTAACAAAATCCTATTATCTACGGAAGCTTGTGAAGGTATGTATTTTTAAAACTGTAGAATATATATGTTTTTACCATACTCCAGTACATGTATAAATATAATCTCAAAATTTACGTTATAATGTGGCGTAACGAAAAAGAACGTTCCGCTTCAAACATACCTACGATTATTATTCCATATAAAAACAAGAGAACATATTGAACTTATTTTTTTAACTAACAAGCATCATTTTCATTTGTATCAGGGAAATGATTCTATTTCCTTGATAATTTTTTATAAGCAGCAAGCTGTAGTTAGCTAGAAAAGTATTTATTAGCGCTCTTAAAAATTATCTTTTTAATTTTTAAGAGCTAAAGACCAGCTTAAGGCTGGTTTTTTCTTTATTGACATTTAATCGTAATTGAAAGTTTGCATACAAATTGACATAATCATTTTTTTTCAGGACCTATGCCGTGGGATCGTAACAAGGTCGAGGTTGGCTCCTGGCAGCGAGCAGCTCGGTACATCCGCAGCATCCTGGAGGTAAAATTAATTTTCAAATACGACATACTTTATATCGTTGAGTTCGCTTGACTTCAGCTAGGAAATCTATTATTTACATGTAAACTAAAACTTTACATAAAATTCTCATTCGTGCTGGGCAAAACATAGTGGACATTGTATTTAACTATTTCTTTACTATCACCTTACCGCCAGATGGCGCTTTTATTTCATTCTATTATTACTCAGATGAATACCTATAAAATGCAATGGTTTGCTAATAGGGCGAACCCAAATACTAAGCCCTTTCGGAACGGATGCCAGAGTTCATTTTATAATCGTTATTATAGCTTTTCATACAAATACCTTTTAATATTAAATCTAAAAATAACACTTGTTGGAAAAAATATTGTTTTTTAAATATGGGATTTTTCTAATTTTATTGTCAATAAAGTTTTCATACAAACGAGTGCTGACTATTGGCATTTTCTTATTCTCGTGAAGCGGGTGTATCGTGGCAGAAAGAGTCACGGAAAGAGTAAAATGTATAAAGTTAACGTTATGTACTATTTTTATAATAATTTTATGTTCGTCGTTCTTTCAAGACATAGCAACAACTGTTATTAATTTCGTTTTACGTTATTATTTTAGTAGGAAGAGACGAAAGTTGCATTGCACGGCGGTGACGCCACTAGCACACCACGGATGCGACGAAAACACGTCTTCTGACTGCAACTAACAAAGTGATAAACTACTAATTTTCTTTGATAGGATTTGAACAATTTCGTAGTGGGATGGATAGATTGGAACCTGTGCTTGGACGAGAACGGCGGTCCCAACTGGGCAGATAACTTCGTCGACTCGCCGATACTCGTTTACGGTGATAACGACGAATTCATCAAGCAACCGATGTTTTACGCAATGGGACACTTCTCAAAATTCATTCCGCGCGGGTCCAAGGTAGTTGAAGTATCGACTAGAAGCATTATATCAATACCCAACATCGCTGTCCTCACTCCACAAGGGAACATTGTCATGGTGCTACACAATACGTAAGTTTTTCCATTTTCAAATACGATAAAAAAATTGGATAAAATGTGTCCCAGTCCTCACATTATCGTCATATATGTGAGAACTCATAAGTACTATGGACGAACGGTTCACCATCTGCAGCCTCATTGTCACTTAACATCAAGTGAAATCGAGGTCAAGTATTAGCTCATAATTGATAAAAAATATATATATTTATGGCTTATACCTATGTATCTTGTCTATTGTATAAAAGTTATTAAACAAGCAATTTTTCTGAAGTTCTTAATTCAACACATATTTTTTCTTTCTTTTTGAAAGTTTACATATCTAGTTTATGCCACAAAAATTAAAACTAATTAATTTTTAACTGTTAAAAAAGAAATTTATTTATGGACCTAATAACTATCCTTAAAACTTTGTGTAATCTAAGATTATTTTTATACCAGATTCTGGTATAAATAATAATTAAAAAACATGTACATTTTTGTTAAATAACTTATTTTTTTACCTTTACAGAAAACAATATAATGTGAATGTTCGTGTCAAGGTTAGTGAAAATAAATACATTAATGTGCTTATGGAACCCGAATCAGTTAAGACAGTAGAAATAAATGAAGGATTTTAAAGACATTGATAAGAAAAATGTGATGAGAGCAGCCTGAATTCAAGATACTGTGTTGTCTTTAAATTGTAATTTTAGTTCAATAAATTAATTACATAAATTAATGGCATTTTAATTAAAAATAAGATTTTTCTTTCCTTATCTATTTACAATCTTTTTCTAATGTATTTAAAAAATCTGTCATTCGGTCAATGACTGTATTTTATTGAGGGGCCAAACTCTTAATACTACTCTACTTCTAATTAAACCCTGTGGGATTGGGCCAAAAACTCTTGAATCAGATGAATTTCCAGAGTTATCACCCTCTAACCATACATGCCCTCTTGGAACAACTTGACTTCTTCTAGGAAAAGATCCCTTTACTCTATCCCCTGGTAAACCAGTTATTCTTTTACAAATATTTTGTTTAGGGTTTGATGGACTTATTGCTATTACAATATTCCCACGTTGCAGTCGTTTCAGTCTTGGTGTTATGTGTTCAGTGAGTAGTATATTGTTCGATTCTAATGTTGGTTCCATCGATGGTCCCGAACACTGAAGATTAAACAAAAATTATAATTAAATAATTTAAATTACCACAGTCATGGTTTTCAAGAAGTCCAAAGACAAATGTTTTCATAACAGATGGCATTTTAACAATGTCAATTTTAGAAGAAAAAAGCATTTTTTTATATGAGGAAACAGGCATTCTCCAAAAAAAAAAAAACAGCTTTGTGACGTAGACAAACAAACTATTTAATTTTACCATTTAACTTACCATAACGAAATCACCTATATATTCAAATGTGCAATGGGTAACACAAGCGTATTGTATAACATAACCGAAGAAACTACAACTCTTTCCTAAAACTTTAAGAATCGACATCCTATTATAAAATATGTCTACTTAGAACAATACCATGCCAAAACGAATAAAATATTTAAAATTTTTAAGATTACACGAACATCATTTTTGTACAATTTGCAGCCCAAGTTCTGTTGTTGACAACACTGTTTCATACAGATTTCTCTTTACAAATATTTATTTTTATTCAAAAGCGAATCTACAAAATCGTTTCTCCAATCTCAAATCTTAGACCTGAAAATATTCATTATTTTTTGACATTAATGTAGTATTACCATGAATAAAATAAAAAATTACTAAAGGGAAATAATATATTTCGGTAAAAAAAAACCAAATGTATCTCAAACCAATTTTGTATTGAATTATATCACAAGTATAAGGTCATCTGTAGTGTTCTTAAAGTACTCTTTGTTTACTAAAAAAGAATATAGCATGTTGAAGATTACAATAGAGACAGTGAACTATTTCATTTTAAAAAATAACTGTTAATAACAAAAATTCTTTATGTAATATCAAAAATAGTTAAATTGTAATTATGAAAGTTAAATATTAACGTTATTTATTTTCTTCCTAGTTCTTTTCAATTTTATAATTTCTTTACGCGTTCATACATAAAATGTAGTACATTTAAAACTCGGTAAATCTCATGTATATTTTTTTAGAGATGAACTAACAATTTTTCTTTGAAAAGAAAGAAGTAGTTTTAAATTTTTCCGCAAACTCTAATTATAATTTTTATTTTAAATTTATAGGAGGTTTTTCGCTTTAGTACTTATGTAGCGAAAATATAAAATGCATACTGGTCACA
This sequence comes from Pharmacophagus antenor, assembly GCA_018245475.1. Classification (NCBI taxonomy): domain Eukaryota; kingdom Metazoa; phylum Arthropoda; class Insecta; order Lepidoptera; family Papilionidae; genus Pharmacophagus; species Pharmacophagus antenor. Next base: position 19,648 of record DWQX01000376.1, on the reverse strand, counting down.
TTGCTTACATCGTTCTCCTAATCTCTGTTTGACAGTTGTGTCCAAGTTGTAGACGAAGTATTGTGGTACGAATTAATTTTGGTTGAATTTGAATGAGCATAAAATTCGTCATTGCTTACATTTTTATCTTGATAAATATAAATAATCTTTACAAAACTGTATAATAAAGAATAAAACGTGTTTGTGGAAATAAATTTAATAAAATTCGTAACTGTCGATTATCATCACTTTCACGTGAGGTTTTTTATCGCATTGTTTTGTGCAGAATTCAGCGAACAAGAGTATTAAGGATTTGTTTTCAATTTGCATAGCTTTGTTAAATGTTTACCTCGCCACCTATCGGAGGTGTTTTATGTTGTTGCCCGAATAAAGTGTTGAATCAATATTCTGAGTATCAATGTGCTCCCGTCAAATGAGTGTACATTATTCGTGTGCTTGCTGACCCATGAACTCTTGATGGATACAAATTATTATAATAGCCCTTGGAATAATTCGGAAGTATTATAATATATTGTAAGTATCAAGTTAAGACATAATTTGTCATAACTTTTTTCAACTTCTGTTATGATGAAATGTTGTGACAATATTTGAGTTCTAATTATAGATAACTGGGAAATGTTTATGTCAAATTTAGCCTTTGTTCTAAATAATTTATGCCTAATGTAATAATTCCTTTAACCTATAATTTAGTTATCAATAAAGTAGTGATATCCTTTATCAAATTGTTAATGTAAATGCAATTAATATTTATATAATATTGTATTTAATTTTCTTGATGACCCTGTTTATTATTTCATTTTGTTTTCCACTGCTCATTTTGCAACGAATTAAAATTTCCAATTATTTTGAAGTATCTCAACAAAAAATAGACAATTACTCCTAAAGTAGAAGAAACAAATTTGTCTAGTCTATCGAAGTAGTTCTAAAGTGTTCAAAAATGTTATAAACTTTAAAAAAAAAATCACTTTGTGTCAAGTTTAAATAAGAATGCAGCATAGTAAACATTCCAATAAAATTAAATCTTTGTTTTTAGGAAGTCACAATAGAAAAGTAGATTTAGCCAGGTCATCTATTAAGTGTAATTGTAAATTAAAACAATAAATTAATAATTTATTTTTAATCCTTTTCCAAGTGGTTAACTAAGATAAATTCAGTTACTTTGTTAACATTTATAAACAGCTAAAATACAAACTAGCATGTAAGTAGATTAGACACTTTTTATATGCTAATTAGAATTTTAGTGGTATAATAAATTTAGTATTTGTTAAACAAATTATAAATTCTATTAGTAACAGTGTTAATATTTAGTATTGTTGAGAATAAAACAAAATGAGCATCATAATAACCTTGTACCAAGTAATCCTCATTGTCTGTCTATAAGAAATAATATGGATTTAACAATAGAACATAAAGGATATTCACCTGATGATAAATGCAAAATGTCTTTAATGAACAATAAGTACTATTGTTTTTTATTATAGCATGCCTACATAATGAACATGTGATGTATTATGGGGAATTAATAATTACAAATTTAATTATGTGACTTCTCCAACAGGTATAATGGGGAAATTTGGTGATAAGAAATGCCGCTTGCTGTCAATGTTATGGCTTACGGGTACATTCTTCTTTGTGGAATTAATTGTCGGTTACGTGACAAATTCAATGGCTCTAGTAGCTGACTCATTCCACATGTTGAGCGATGTTGCAGCACTTGTTATTGCATTTTTGTCTGTTAAAGTAAGTAACAAATAATTCTAAAAGTTTCATTGCATACATGCAATTCTTACAGAGAAGTTATGTTCACATTGTCTGAATTGTTTACAAAGGACATCCAACATGACATAGGTTAAACCAATAATATTCTCTTAAATTATCTTCATTTATACCTTTGCAGTAATGTTTAATACAATTTTATGTACATATTTTAGTGTCAAAATATTTTTAAAGTATTCAACTGGAAAAGTGAGTCAAGTTTCTTAATAAATTTTGGTTGCATATATTTTTGTTCCCTTTTATGTATTAGGCAACTAAATAAATAAATGAATAATAACTCTCAATATATTATTCTTTTGAAAAAGATTGTAATGATTGATAAATATTTACCACAGTATTTCAATTGCCACTGATACCAATGTATGAGAATTAGCTTATTGAAGTATTAATTGACCCAAATTTGAACAATAGCTTATTGTATCTTTACCTATTTACAAGTAGTAGTTCCATAATCTATATGGATAACATTCATTTATTTATTAATCAAAACATCAAGCTATTTTGTAACAATTCATAAAATAACATATAATCTTTTAATTTCTTCTATGTTATTTGTAATTTATAAGGCTAGATTTTTTTTGTCGCAAAGAGATATCTGTAAGTTGATTCAATTAAAAAATTATCACTACCATGAGTGTATTTGTCTAAATTATCTAATGTCAACATGTCAAATGGTATGGCGATCTCCAGTGACTGGCACCCTAAGGCAGCTAAAAATTAAGATGATTAATCTTTGTTATTATTTTAGTTTATTTAAATGTATAAAGTTAGTTTATATAAGTGAATAAGATTAATAATAATTAAAGGTTATTAATATTATTACAAATAAAATATCCACTTATGGAATAATAAATAAATTCATCATTTCTATGTCGACAACAAAAGTTATTGTAAGCGAACTTTCTATGTTAAAAGTTCATGTAATTTGGACCGTCAGAGTTCCTCCGCAAGTAACGTAATGTTGCATGACGTCATAAAATGACATAACTATTCTTCGAAATGAACGAGCGTTATAGGAAATGAGAGGCATTAGTCATACGAACAACGGGTGCTTCCTTTATACGGGTATTTTCTATTAATAATATCTTTTCTATACAACCATGGAATGGGACAGTTTCATTTTTAGAGTGACGTAAATTCCTTGAGATCTTGAATGTGTAATCCAATCCAATTCCAATACCAATTGAAACTACTGTTCCAATTATGAAATGTTAATGTGATATGTTCATAAATGTAACACCTGTGAAATTTAAATAAAATGCGTTTATAAGTAGATGGGTGTGTAAAAAAATTAAATTTAACTAGCCATTCGACCCGCGTCCGCTTCTCGGCGTTGGTAACATTTTTTTATTTAATATTAAGAGTAATCCAGTATGTATACTAAATTTCTGGTCAATCGACTGAGAAAATAAAAAGTTCCATTGAAATTAGAACATATCTTTCTCCACCTAAGGAGTTGCATTTCGATTTTGAATTATTTTTTCTTTTGATAGATATTTTATTCTGTGTTACTTTCTATACCTAAAATATCTTTGTGACTTTGAAAAAAATATATGTTTCTAATACTACACTACTAGATATTTGTTACATTCGAAGACGTTTTAAATGTTCAATTAAAGCCATGCGAAATCGGTTAATAATTCGTCCATATTATTTTTGCATACACGTTGTACAACCTGACTTGATTCTGTTAATAATATTCTCCGGCTAAGCTCATTATTTTCCTGAACATCGTAACTGTTTATTAAATATCGATGTTTATTCGTAGATGTCACCAAAGAAATGGTCAAAGAACACGTTCGGTTGGGCGCGGGCGGAGGTGCTGGGGGCACTGGTGAATGCCGTGTTTCTCGTCGCTCTGTGCTTTAGCATTACAGTGGAAGCTATGCAGCGCTTCATAAAGATTGAGGTTATACACAATGCGAAACTGTTGGTCGCCGTGGGCGTTCTGGGACTCATATTGAACGTTGTCGGACTGTTCTTATTTCACGGTGAGAATTTTTTAGAATTTATATACTTTATCAGTAGTCACGCGCCTGCTTCTTTAGGTGTAGTAATTTATTTACTTAATCTTAAGATTGACCGCCCTTCAGTATGTGTACCAAATTTCGAGTCTACCGACTGGACGAATCAAAAGTTCACTTGATATTCGAACCCCTCTTTTTACCTTAGGGGTGTAATTACGAAAAATATTTTACTGGATACTTACACATAAAAAACACTCTAAAATTTCATGTCAAGGACCAGCGATGTAGATGCTTTGAGATAAATCTATCAGTCCGACAGGGAATCAGTCAAGACTGCTTCATGCAAGAATGCTTTATGTACTTTAGGAGATCGACAGTCATCTTACGAGTGTATACTTTTTATCTCATGTTATACCATTCAATACCAAAATGTTGTCCAATACAAATTCCAAATATAGTAATCAATTCCTCCATCTTTCCTTCGTGCGTGACCATGTATCGAATTTTAATAAAAATCGTTGCAAAAAAGTTTCATAAGCTCGTTTACCGCATGTGGTATACTGGGAATCTTGAACGGGTTCGCGCTTCTCTCGTGATCCGAGTTTTGCGAAATTTGATATAATATTCATTATACATTATTCAATGGTCTCGCCTTCTTCGTATTTCCTTTACCCTTTTTTAATTACATTCTAATCGTAAGCAAAGTTAATAGCTTCTCAGTTTTAGATGTCTTATTGGTAAGACTGTATAGCAATGATATATCATCATCTGTAATTTCTAATGTAACTGTCTCCGTAAATCTCTACTTTGTCCAAAATCGTTCACTAATAAAAATCTTATATCAAGTCCGATCTGTAAAACTTGTGACTTTTCATCTTGCTATTGTCGTATTTTATTTATTAGAACAAGAGATATTTAATGTTTATTGTAATCATAATAAAACACCTCTAATTATTAACCGATTCTCTAAATGGCGGACTGACTAAATAAGGTTGAGAAACTATGCACTTTTTAACACGTAGACTAAGACGACCACGGTACCACCAGATCGGAAATAAAGACGTATTTTGGGACACTAATAGCGGAGGATTAGCTTAGAAAATTAAAAGAAGAGAAGCAAATCGTTTCGTTCTAACGTGTCCTTTTGAGGTTAAATGTTAGCTCGTTGCCGATAAAATAACAAAAAATGCGAAATATGGATAAAAAGGAGATGAATGCTTATTGTATGTCTATACTGCATAATATAAGGTGCGTAGCGTTGACTAGTGAGCTTTGTCGCAGAGCACGGCAGCAGCCACGGGCACACGCACGGCGGCGTGCCGCCACCGTCCAACGTGCGGCACCTCACCGAGATCGTGAACAGCAACGCGGACATGGCGCTGGGGCACCAGCCCACCGGCAGTGAGGAGACCGATGAGATGGTGCCGCCCGGGGCGAGCAAGCTCACGGACGGCAAGCAGGCTGCGGGCAGGACGATCAGCGACCCAGGACACTTGAATATGAAGGGTGTATTCCTTCACGTGCTGTCAGACGCTTTGGGTAACTCCACTTTGTTTGTTTTTTTTTTCTATTTTTATATTTTAAACGCTATTGCCTCTCCAAGTCGCATATAATTAGTGTACATCTAAATCACTTACGTTCTCATTTACGCTAATTGCACCAAAATTGAAAAGATAATTTAAATTAAGAGAGTAAGATGTACTTATCGGCTGATCAACAGTTATCAGTAAACTTTAAACAAATAAGTTACTTGTTTTTATTTGTCTAACTCCTGACTACTAACACAACTAATGACAGATGAAGATGTACACTATCATGGTAAAGCTCACTCGAAAGCAGCCTTCTTCACTTTTAAAAGCCTCCATGTCATATTTAGAGAGATTCATTGTGGTCGGCTTCGTGTTATTCCAATGTTTCGCTGTTGGCATTATGAAGGATGATTATATCACAAATGTTGGCCATTAGTTGAAACTTCGGGAACATTTACTGTAATATTAAAATGCTTTATTATATATTATTGATCCAAGCGTTACTTTACGGAACTCCACGACTCAATAAAACAATAAAATCAATCAGCTAATTTTCGCATTATTTAATTCTATTAAGACTTAATTTACAATCTTATCGAGTTTCAACACACTTTGGCATCTTCACGAGATGTAATTCGTTCTTCAACAAGACGTCAAACCCATTCTCAAAATTTACGATTACAATTTATTTTCTTGTCAAATTAAAACGCTTTATCTATATACTCACTATAGGAGTACTACTACAGGAGTAATAAAATAAATTTGACACATACCATAAGATAATGAAATAAAATTGTATATATTACTGGAGGTCGTCAAATCGTCTATTCGTTGTACAAACATATGCGATTTCCTACTTCCGTGTACGAGTACATAACACTTCCTATTTGTTATAAGTCATTTCTATTATAAGAAAAAGTCGGTAAGCCGTTTGCCTTGTAATGCAGTGTTTGGAGGTTCGATTCTTATGTCATATCAATGGAATATTAAGGGTGGCAAGGTTTTTTCTAACTAGCCAAATTAGACACCGTCCCATAAAGATCTCGATTACCATCGTAACAGCATCCCTGTGTTCCGATAGTCATATATATTTTGAGCCTATTGTCACCTAATATCGAGTGATATTAAATGTTAGCCAATTAGCTTCAAACGATTTTTCACTAGCATCATTAACATCCACAACAAGTCTGTTGTTTTTTTTTTATTAATAAAATAAATACTTTTTCGATATAATGCAGCTGTAATTGTTTTTTCTATTAGATTTAATATGTTCAAAATTAGGGAAAACTACGATGCAAACTTGATAGACTACAACCTTGCAGTTTCTAATAAGGAAACGAATTAAAACCGCTGTGACTAATTATCTACAGTGTCAATGTTACTGTGTAAAATTGATTTTGCTTCAAAGGACAACTTGCCCTACAATTGAATTAGATTTACAAGCGACAAATATATAACTAAGGGTCGGATAACAATATATGTTGCATAATGATAACAAGCAACAACTGAGAACTGTCTAATATATAATTAACCTTTTCCGACTAGGAATAGCAATAAGAGTTTTAGAGTTAAAGTGAAGATTTTTAAAAGCTCGTAGAACATTAAATCGCCACCGCCTATCGTTTACTTGTTACTAAGGTATCCAAGAATAATCACGGTATCTTCAAATGTTTATTTATTATGATACTTTTCATTAAAATACTGAATCGATCATAAAAAGAAACCGAAGTAAATTATTAGTCCATTATGAAACTACTCTCTTCAATGTAAAAAGCATCAAAATCAAACAGTTTTAACTAGTAAGTGTTTTGGACGACAATATTCGTAATTTGTAAAATATCACGATCCTGAAAAAAGACACATTTTCAAGTATTGTTATTATTAACAGTTTATGTAAAGAATATGACGATAAATTACACGATTCAATTTTCATTGTAGTGAAATGTACAAACGTTAGATCCTCATTTATTTTCTAATTCATATAATAACCATCAAAAATAATTCAATTGTTACAACACAGTAAACTGGTTAATGGAAATATAATTTAAATTCAAAATTTTTTTTTGACAATTTACATTTTTGTTTGTGAGCTTCAAAGTTTCCTCTTTTTAATGAATTCAAAATACACAAAAAAAAACATTATACGTGGTTATACAAAAAAATATAAGAGTCGAATCGAGTATCACATATTTAGCGTCGGTTATGAATTAATATATATTTAATCCAAAATTAAAGTATTTAAGGAGCCAAGCTTGCTATGAGCGTAAAATTTATTCGAAGATTATTTTTATTCTTTTGCGCAAGTTTCTTTTGTGTGCAAGTTGAACAATCGCGATTGTGTAATAAATATTGATATATCGTCAGGGAATATACGATAACAATAAAGTTAAATGATCTAAAGATCATTGTTATGATAAAAGCGGAAAATAACACATTCCACGTACGGGTACCGCGACAAAGTGACTGTAATGTTACACCAAGCCGGACATAAATATTATTATAAAGTTTGATTGTATGGTATAACCCAATACTGTTAGGTTTCATGTACGGAGTAGACCATCATCACGAAAACCGCATTTAACCTTAGCTCAGTGTTAGGATGGTAATATGATACTAGATTATTTTTTATAATTTATTGATTCAGTCATTAATTTTGCTAATTTCCGCTTTGTTTTGATTTGATTGCAAATATTCGATTGAAATACAATCAGTTCCACGTCGAGCTGTCGAACCCGTAACATTTTCTCAGGATGCCTCGTGTGGTAGCCAAATGCATTAAGATTGTATTTTAGACGTAGTATTTGTGATAAAACAAAGCGAAAATTATCAAATTTATTTTTGTTTTATTTATTTATTTTTATGCTCTTCTTAAATTAAATTTTATTCTATATAAGTGTTACTATTAATAACATTTTTCGTTAGTATATTTTAGAAATTGAATAGTTACTATTTACAGTGAAATAAATAATTGAGTAAACTAACGAAGTTTCTTTTTGTAATCTTAATGATATATAATTAAATATATTTAGATTACAAATGTACTTTTTTTGTATCTTAGAAATGTCTAGAATAGTAATATTAGAAATAGAAAATATTTTGTAGCTATTACAGACCTGTGTTATGTATAAACAATGCTATATGGAATACCTTATGTACGTGTACAGATCAGTAGAAACCACATTAGCATACCCAACTTTAGAGATTTTATATAAACCGAATAAAATTAAAGGTATTCAGTTGTGTTAAATGCACGGACGAAAGAGTAGGCGCATTTTTTTTTAATTTAAACGAGTAAATTCTATTTAATCAAATGATTTATGTATTATGACATTAATAACGCTTTATTAAATGAAATAGACGATGAAAGCGTTTCGAATCGAAATGTAAAGCTATTTATAGATCAATTGGTATGGTCTATTTGCGGGTCCTTGGCGCTATTGTGCTGGCGTTCGCGTTTGACATTATTTTGGAACAAACACCGTACGTGCGAAGTGTGGCAGTTTGGCAACCTTGTGCCAGTTAGCGGAGTGGAGTCTTATCATATCAACTGTTTGTTCAACTCACGATTGCCAATTGTATGGATTCCGCATCTATTAATGTAATTGAAAATTCATTGACCGCCGTAAACGCAATTTTGATTGCAAATTTATTTTAAATAAATGTAGGTATTATCCGCCTTAAACGAATTTCTAATGTCTTATTATTAAATAAAACATGTTTTTAATATTTTTAATAAATATTATAACAGTCACAACATATATTGTTTATGAACTTTCTCTCTAAACAATCCTTTTTGTTTCATTTTTTTACTGTATGGATTTTTTTTTACTATGATCCATCCATTTATTACAAAAATGTTGGTAAACATTTTTCGAAATAGTTTAAGAGTACACGGAAACAAAATAAAAAAAAATCATATTTATTTAATATTTTTTCTTTTAACATTTTTCAAAGAACCCTAAAAAATAAGCACACCATATTTTTGTCAATTTCATAATTGTACCTTTGCTGTTAACGTTAACCGGATTATCGGACGATTACTTATCGTTTACACATATCAGAAATTTGTTATGGAAATATGAAGCAAATATTATGTATAAACAATGTATAGGATTTTCAAGGACACGGCGAGCTATTGATGGAAACTTAGTTAATGTTAAACATACATTAATATGAAGCCGTTATATAAAAGCTGATATGGTATAGTTTCTTGGACTAGTCGCTGGTAGGGTCGGAAATTTGTTCAATATTCATACAAATATTTGTTTCACATTAGTGATTTTCACCCGAAGAACAGAAATTCTGTACTGATGCAAATGAGTTGATTTGATTGGAAGATTGATTTTTTTAATATTTAGAGGAGCTTTGAGATATATTATTTGTAATATAAAAATAATCCTAAAAATCGAAAAGATTTCTAATAAATATTTTCTGCAAATAACGTGTACTTGCGACGTAATTTATTCGCGGAAGAAACATTTAAAACTGAATCTGAAGGTGTGTCCGTGAATCGCGGTTCGCTTTATCAGGTTTTTAAAATAGTTTCGGGCTCCAGGAATGCTCAGCGCTCACCATTTTCCTGCGGTCTCAATCGAAATGCTAGCCGGATGCCAAGTATTACACGCATCTACCAGAGCAAAACAAGTCATGTAGCCGTTCATTGTTCTAGGTTCGTTGATAGTGGTGGGTTCAGCGCTAGTTGTATGGTTGACCGAGTGGCCTTATAGATTTTACATCGACCCGGCGCTCAGTATAGTCCTGGTTATCCTGATTCTAGCATCAGTTTGGCCACTGTTGCGGGAGTCGGCACTAATTTTGTTGCAGACTGTACCAACGCATATACAGGTATGTAAATTGTTTTTTTTTATCGGTAATGGACTAACACTATGTCAATTCCACCTGATGTTAAGTGACAATAAGGAAATAGATGGTGAAGCGTGTTCGCTTAGAATAGTTCTGTCCCTCACATGTATGACTGCCGGAACATAGCAATGCTGTTCTTGCAGTTAGGAACTAGCGAGGCAGGTACGAAAAACCCTAGCACCATCCAGACTCGGATACTCCTGTGGTTCCCGGGAATCGAATCCGGGACCTCCACGTTACCGAAATTATTTTATCTTCCATGCATTATATTATGATTTTAAAATTATTTACACGATATTATTACGTGTGAAACAGAAAATTTGTTTAACAAAAAAACTGATACCCCTGAGTTAAAATAGCGCGTTCCTTTCGTGTGGTGTAGTTATACAGTTTAAATGAATCTATAACTACAGGACATAGTTACATTCGAACCGTAACGAGGTAATTTTCCACACGATTGCCTGACCGCAAAAGACATGCGCCTCAATAGTAAATAGCCTCCGTAACACTGTCGTTGTTTTAAATCATTATATACTTAACGTTATTTAAATGTTCTTTTATCGACAACACGCTAACACTTGTCCCCAATATCATGATATTATAGTGATAAAGGGGATGGAGATTGTAAAGCGAGCTCACCCAGGATAACTAAATAATAATACCCACGACATATTGCCAATATAATGGTGGTAGCTAGCCAGACAGTTTCGAAAATCCCTACCATCATCTAAACTACAACTTAAATGGGTGATTCCGGAATCGAACCAGCGACCTCCGCGTTATAGGACGGTTAACCACTGCGTCTATTGTTTTTTTTTTTTTTTTTAAACTCGGATGACGAAATCTCTTTTTTTTTCTGCTAGTTCAAATGCTGACGTTGATAATTATAATTAAAAAACAACAAGCACAATTTTAATACAGAACATTTAGACAATACACCATGTAGTACATTGTATGTACTTTCATAGTAAACATTTTATAAATTTGTAATAAGAGTGGTTTCGTACTACAAGTTATATTACCCTTACCAATTTTAGATAATGTATTTTTAAATTTCTCTTCTTATTTACCTTTAAACTATGCCGAATTTTACACAAAATAAATACGATATAGTAAGTAGCTTTACAGATAACAGAGAAACTTTATTGATGTAAACGGTCTTAGTATATATTACTATAATGCGAGCATACAAGATAGGATGTTTGTTAAGCGATACCGCTGTCTGTGAAACGTACCACGTGTAGATATAAAATATTGGCTCTTGTCCGTTTATAATGTTAGACATTTGCCATATGCGTTTGTCAAATGTTTATTCGGGCAGGTGTCGTGATCTTTCACGTGTACGTGATAAATATTGCTTGTTAATTATTTATTAGTTCTAATCTAGTTATCTGTTTGTTATAAGCGTTTGTCAAATGTTTGTCCAGGTGGATGCGATACAGAGGCGTCTGTTGGAGAAAGTAGACGGCGTGCTGGCAGTGCACGAGTTCCATGTATGGCAGCTGGCGGGAGACAGAATTATTGCAAGCGCTCACATAAGGTAATGAGCGTACATTATATGCATGCTAACTTTCTTATATCAATAGACGTACTATTACTCAAAGACGCGCGTATTGAATCGTCATCAAATTTAGGAATACAGTCGAGGAAAAAAATTAGTAAACAACAACAGCTTTCGATAATATGCGATATCAGCCAATCAGTATTTGGCCGCTGTGGTTAATTAAGGTCTTGACTATCTTATTATGAGATAAGGCCCTGGAGTCCGAGCAGGTCGATCATAAAATAGACTGCTTATGCCTATGCCGAGATTAACGCTTGATACCAAAAAATGCTGGTAAATATTACTGAGAGAAAACGAAATATATCTGACAAAAAAAGCATTGTAGACATTTCTTCGCTTTGTTGTTAAAAAAAATCAATGTCTCAAACAATATCAAATAAAAACCAAAATCTCAATAGAATTCAAAACTTTCAATTTTTATCGTTTAATATCAAGTAAGATTCAGGTGTACTAAGAAATCGAAAGTTTACATTTCGTGTTGATATAAAATGAGGATAGTAATATATCTATTGTTTAGAGACCACTTAGAGGATTAGGTTCGCACTAAAATCACAAACGCCGCCTAAAAACCCCTCAATAGATAAGTTAACGTCCGCAAACGTCGCCACACGCTATCAGGTCACATTAAAGGCTTCGGTTATCGTTGCCTCAATTTGCAAGATATGCGTAGTTTTTATGGCAACCCGTCTTAAAAATGCATTGGATATATTTTTTTTCAAGCAAGAAATTAATTTGAATCGGATTAATAATGCCCAATAGTTTCCTTCAGGAAGAAAGTATTTTTTAGATTCAATTTGTGAGACTTGACCTCACCACTCTCAAAATGTTTTAGTAAGGGTACCAGTACATTATATAGGATATAATGTGCATTAGCTTTGAGGGATGGTACATCCTTCCACAGCTTCCCTATATCGAATAGGTACAATAGACATTTATATATTGTACATATAAGACGTTTATGTGTTGGACTGTACAAAATGGATAACAAACAATCAGCAAATTTTTGTGTACCTTTATTGTTTTAAAATACAAGAAATGTTCAATAAATATAACGTAATGTATATGAATGTTAATTATTATTTTTCCATGTATGTAGCATCAATATTTTACATAAATTGTTGAAATTCCATTAAGAATCTGACGTACAATTTAAAAACAGCGCATACTTACGAAAAATAATTCCAGTATTAATGCCTTTGGCAGAATCTCAAAGCGGTCTTTGTCCCGAAACCAATGTCATTGAACCGTCTGCTTCGAGAGCTTTTATTTTGCGTTTTAATTTTGAATGGGTGATAAATGGTTTTCATTGCAAGTGGAATTTCAATTTGAAGCTTTTGATAGTAAACGGAAAAACATAAAAACTATTGTCGACCTTGCCCCTTGATGTTATTGAATTGGAACACAATTATAATAAAAACAATACAAAAGTAGAAAAGAGCTAAAGTCATTCTTTTTACTGCAACATACAATATCCTCCGAATAGAAGAAAGAAAGAATAAGTAATACTAATTATCATTATACAGAAATTTAAATATGCGAACCGAATTCACTGCTCTTTTTCTATAACATATAGTTTACAATTACTACCACTAGTAATATAGTATTCAATTAGTAATAATAGTAATTCGTGAGTATTCGAACTCCGCGTAACCGATATGAAAAGATAAATAAAAACATTAGTTAGAACCTAGTTTTGTTTTGAAAAACACTCACCTACATTCCAGCGTGGGATCTGCGCAAATAAAAATATCAAACTGCCCGTTGGTGACGATATTTTTTGTATACATTCACTACTATTTTCGCAACATACGTCTTGGCTTGGCATACCGGCTCACAATTGTGTTAAAAAAAAAACTAGCATCCAAGTTAGCTTTTTTTTTTCAAAAGAAAAGGCTTTCAGCAAGGTCTGCAGCGGAATCATTGGTAATAAAGAAATATAAATAATTGTTTATGAATCCAGACCTGATATTAATTCATTATATTATATTTAAGATGTGTATTTTTTTTATTCTACTCTATCATATCCCTTTCTTTTATGTGACAAACGATATTTTTATTGTTGTAAAGTAATAGTTGCATACACTTAAGTCTCACAAATATGGTATTTGCTGTAATTTTTTTTATTCAAAAGAACCGTTATAGGTTGTTGGTGGATTGCTTGGGTGTTCATGATATATATTATCCATTCAAATGTAAAAAAATAACATTACAGACAGGTTTATGTTATATTTATTTCAGAACGTAAAAGTCTAGTATTGATCTCCGTCTGGTAGTAGTTCGATCGGTGGTATAGCAGTGACGATATTAAGCCCAAGCCGGACTTTTGCATTTGTTTTTACGATCGCACAAATGAGAGCCCGGCTTCGTCTACTAATGCAATTAAGTGAATTAAAGTTATCACCACCATAATTTCAATACAATTATTGTCTTCTCGATCAATATGATCCTAATGATCAAGTTGTCGATACTCTACCGAGACATAATGGCCTTCATGGAACATCAGATTACCGCTTGTATTTCAACAAGGAATTTTCTGGTACGATTTCAAAGCAACAATAGTATGAATTGGCTACATACAATGTCCATCTGTACCCATAACAGCATTGCTGTGTTCAGGCAATCATGCATATGAGAGCCCAGGTATTCTTAGCGAGCACGCTTTACCATTTTCGGCCACATTGTCACGTCAAGTAATTATTGTATTGGGGTTAAGTGTGTTAGCACATTACGAATAGAAAAACACTATTGCAAAGTTATTGCTCTTTTTAATTGTAGAAGAAAGTATCGATTATCGTGAACCTAACACGGGATCGCTCGAGACGCGTCAGACGATTGTTTGTACAGTGTTGAATCATAACATTGCCTTTGTTTAACTGATACGTTTAGGGCTATATCTGTTCGTGACGTCAGTACTGCTTCTGTAACTTGGACGCTGAGTTTACAAACGAGAGACGAAACAAAGGTGCTTTCGTGTTCATGTTTTGGTAACGAATAAAGGGCTGTTATAAATATTTATAAAACTTTTATAAATTCGTACACTAAATTGAATGATAAATGCATAAAGAACGCATAAACTAAACAAGAAGGTTTTTGTTATGAGGGAGGAATATATACAATGCACATGTCTAGACATAATAAATACGATTGAGCCCAATCTCGACCGTCTAGACTAGACGTTCCCCATTTATTTTTCCTGGAGACCACTTTAAAAATATTACTGTTTTCGGCAGACCCCCCGCTGCAACATTTCTACTGTAATCCCAAAACTCCTTAAAAATGACTTGCTCGAGTGCCAAATGTAAATTCGGAGCGGTCAGAAAAAATAGCACATTTTTTTTGACTATATTTATAAAATTAATACTATGTAATAATTAGGGTTAAATGAATGAAAAGTTTTACGCTTTGCTTAGATTTGCTTTAGGAGTTATTTGTGCATTGAAATTTATAGTCATTATTCTCAGCGTTAGCATACGTCACCAAAATCCTAGACTTAGCGATTACTTACTCTCTCAATGTAGAAAAATAACTATTACCACCCTACTGTATACCCGTTAGAAGATAATCAGCTTCGGCAAAGTGCCCATGATACTTTTGGTATTATAGACCTTTATGATCTTTAATATCTTACCATCAGGCAGACGTAAGCATGCTAAGCGACTTTAGTGGTTTTTCTGTTTAATTCACGAATGCTTCGCACATTGTTTTATCAATAATATATATCAATAATAATATTAAATCCTTTACACTTCGCAGATGTAGAAATCTATCTGAATATATGAAGATAGCCGAAAAAGTGAAGGAGTTTTTCCACAACGAGGGTATCCACTCAACGACGATACAGCCAGAGTTTATCGAGCTGCCGTTGGACGGGAACGAGGTATATATGTTTTAATTCTTCTAATTTTTAATATTGGCAAATTTAAAACTTCCACTTTGAAAATGATATCTATGATATTCATCGATGATTAGTGTTTTTTTTACCTATTTAACTTTAAGACTTTTATTTAGACAATTACGTCACTCACACTGTGCTTGTAAAGTTAACACAAATTATTTTTATTATTTTCATACTGCATTAATGGCGCGATAGTTTATCGCTTGCTTTGTAACACGAAAGCCCCAGGTTCGGTTTTGAGGCTAAACGATTATGATAGGATATTATCAATAGTGGTGAGAAGATAGAATAATGAAAGTTTATTATAATCTTGAACAATTTAATTTCAAGGGTGCTATATATAATACCGTATAATATTTCTATAATAATTTATTAAATATAAATGCATGTAGAAAAGTGATTAAATAATCAGCTCTGTGAATAAATATTACACAATTAATGAGGCATTACTACAACAACTTTTCTCATGATTACTCATACGTTATTGAGAGGAAGTGCATTCAGATGGCGAGACGGTCGACAATTTGAACCCTTTTGATATTTTAATCGACTTCCCGAACGTTATATGTATTGATGATTTTGAATGAAATCATTTTGTGTTCTCGTAGTTGATGAATCTAATGCTTTAAAAAAGTCATTGACGATTATTATGCGACTTTTAGGTAAGATAAGCGAAATATTTTACATTTTACTATTCTCAGCTTAAAACTGTCATTGAAGGATGATGGATAATGTATTCGAACACATCTTCAAGTTAAATGTCTCTCTAAAAGGCCGGAAGTGATAGCCATGAGCCAAAAAATAGTAGTTTACCGGGTAATTGAAGTATCTATGTATTTATTTTTTATCTGTAATTGTCTAAAACTTCACGTCAATTGATACATGTTGTTAAGCGATAAAGAGGTTATATAAATATAATTATTATTATAAGAGGATAAGCGTCGAACGCGCTTCAGAATACTCAGGCTTTCACAAGCATCACAGCCGGGACGCAGCAATGCTGTTACGGCGGCAGATTGATATTGATGATGATAGCTGAACAAATTCGAAGAAACCCTGTCACCATCCAGACTCTATTATTTTATGTGACCCCTAAATCGAGGCCAACGGCAAAGCATAGCGTCAAGAAGAAAGTCGTTTGTAAATGTGATAATTATGCATTAAATATGTCATAGACATCCATTTATTCATTCGTACATTAACCCGTTAAGAGGCAGACTATCTAACTATATTCGTTATTGATGTAATGTTACTCTTCATGAAAAAGATTTATATTTTATTGACACTAGTTTTCGTACTATATACAGCTGCCATAAAAGGTTACATCTATAAGTTATACGACGATGACATTTGGTTGCTCAATTTTAATTTTTTGCAAAAATGTGAAAAAATAAAAAAGTAAAATGTCACGACCCTGTGAGCAGGTTAATTAATCTATTTGTATATGTTACGTTCGCAGGTGACGAGCGGCGCGTCGACGGACGACCCGTGCGCGCTGCACTGTCCGCCCAACGACCTCTGTCACAACGCGACCTGCTGCGGACCCAATCAACAGGTACGTTAGCTATCAACGTTGTATCTACTAGTAGCATATAACAGACTACCAGATACGTTTGTTGCATGTATAATGCTTAACACGTTCACGCCGGCGTGACGCACCGGTAGTTCATGCTGATCCCTCATAAGGCGTTAAGAACACGAACTGTGTACGATACCAGTTTGAGTTTATTAATCAGTAAACACCTTAATCTAGTAGCCAAGGATATCATAAAATTAGATCGATAGGTCGTCATATCATCTATACGAATTTGTTTTTCTTTACTTTTGTTGATACACAATACTCAGTAAAACTATGGTAGAATACGCTTGCCGCCCCACGTTGAGAAATACAAAAGTCAACGCCGGCGTGAACGTGTTAATGTTTCACTCTAATTTCACATGATATTTAATTATATTGACTCTAAAGAATAAGATGAATTCTACGTGTCCGCACAAAATCTCTCATATACATAACAGTCGAAATTATGTTAAGGATGTAGTGCTCTTTGACTTTATAAGCGTGGTAGCTACAATTTCTTTTAATGTCTCTTCAATATCTATCTGACAGTCATTGTTAGTTATAAGTTAGGTTCATTAAAAATTCTTCCACCATCCCAGCTCCACTTATATCTTCTTAAAATCGGATAATCGAACTCGTCAAACAAGTTTGCGTCCCGTAGAAAGTTAAAATGTAGACCTTTTTCAATTAAAATACGAAACATCGATAAAAGTGGATATCAGACAAACGCTTCAAAGAAAGAATGAAAACATAAAAAAATTGATCTTTTAATTTAACACAGAGACATTTTGCTCTAGTGATATTAAGAAAACCTGTAGAGGGACTCGACGTAGTTTGGTTTCCTGATATTGAATATTAGCTGTTTATACTAGTTCCGTGCAGATATAAATAATATTATTCTAATGTACTGAAAGGTATAAAACCTTTTTGTGTGTTACAATTTATTTTTGTGTAATTCATAATGAAATATCACATCGGTAATTAATCACTGAGAAGTTCTTTTATTAATTAGAATAAATTCATGTCATTTACGTATTCCCCATTGTTTGTGCTTGTCAGGTGTTCCAAATGTACCTTTTTTCAATTGGTATTGTTCATTTGAACACGTAAAATTTATTCCTTTTACTATACCAAAGTTTTAAATAGGGATAAATTAAAGGCAATTCAATACTTGTCAATTAATAATCTAGTTAACCAACTAAACTGACGCTCAGGCAGAACATTTTGAATTATATTTCTTCTACAATCTTGTAACCCTAGCGCATTTAATTCTTTTAACGTGTGTTATTAATTTTTTACATAACCTCATAGTAGTGTTAAATCGGAGTGAAATTCGTTTAATTTCGTAGTCGTTCTTAGGCGATTTTTTTTTTATTTCAATTACAGTTTTTCAGTTTAGAAACGATAACCGTACGGTAATATTTTTCAAGGACTTCAAATAATGACTTTGGCCAATCGGACGCTCCGCAACTTTGCTATCAAGAATATTGAGAATCAGTGTTTGTTATATCTATATATGTATACATTATTTTTAAAATAGTTTTAATGTTTTACCAATGCCAAATGTAGGAATATGTTATAGATATTTAGATAGATTTAGATGAGTACTTTTGTATGTTTTTATATGAATTATGTGAAATATTATATGTGCACTCTGAACATGGTTTTTTATTTTAACTTTTATTTTAGTGTACACAACAACTAGCCATTAGGATATGTATCGATCTAACACAAAAAAAATATTACTGGTGATGATACATCTGTACATTTTTCAATATTGCCTTGTTATAGTTTGGTGATAATTAATTAAATATACATTTATTGCTAAAACAGATTTAACACATGGGAACAATTTTTGACTCAATTACTTTTAGTCCATAAGTTTTAAGATATATAAACTTCTTTATGATGAAAATACTTCTCTATATAATCAAAGTAAAAAATGTGATGTGATATAAACTTAACGAACAGCTTACTTCATCAAACATTTTATTAAATATTTATAGTTATACAGGAACACATATGTATGTGTGTATAAACATAATTTCAACACTATTACAATAGCAGAAAGGATAAACAACAAAAAGAATAATACATAAAGGTGTATTGCTTTACAAAATTAAATTCTAATTTAGGACATATATTTATGACTAGTTTGTAATAATGGGATTTCTTTATTCGATTTGATGACTTGTTTCTAACATGTAATGAATAATATGGCTGTCACTATCTCTGATCACGATTGACTTGTCGAAATTAGTCTCGACAAATGTAAAGTCCTGTTGGTGGAAGGTAAAGACTGAATATTTTCAATTCTATTCTTAGGTTGAATAACTGTTTAATAATCCTTAACTTGTTTTTTCGTTTTCAGATTTTGATGTATATTAGTGTTATTGTAAGTTTTAAAAACTTAACGCTAATTGACCAAATAATCATATTATAATATATATTATGTATATATACACACACACACATATATATATATATATATTATAC
>DWQX01000375.1:0-45372 GCA_018245475.1 Pharmacophagus antenor | reverse complement strand
AATAATTTGTAGAGCACTAACTTTTGGAGTTTTATTCAATATTGTAATTTTTTCAAGATGGTCTCAAACTTTTGGCCGGCAGTGTATATATAATCACAAATACAGGAAAGTCAATTATTCCATAACACCATAATTTGTATACCGAAGAATCATTCCAGTTTAAACCAGTTCAATTTCGTATCACAGTTACATCAAGAAAAATCATTATGATCTATTAAGACAAGGACAAATATGTTTCTTGAAATACGTACGTTCAATATATTTTATGTAACGTAAATCAAACAATTTTA
Source organism: Pharmacophagus antenor (assembly GCA_018245475.1). NCBI lineage: Eukaryota > Metazoa > Arthropoda > Insecta > Lepidoptera > Papilionidae > Pharmacophagus > Pharmacophagus antenor. The sequence continues at coordinate 45,082 of DWQX01000375.1, read as the reverse complement.
ACGCGATATTGGATTATTTTATCAGCAATAGGCAAACACTTACATTACAATATCACATATTAATAAGTGACAATGAGACCGTAAGCGTGCCTGTTCAGAAACACGACTTTGCCTGTATGGTGACAGATCGACATTAAGTGTGGTAGTTACCCAGGCAGATTCTAAAAAAGCCCGCCACTTTCGAGCATTAGCATATTACATCATAAAAAAAACCATAACACATTAAAACAAATGTAAAAATTTGTAGAGCAACAACTCTAAACGGTAATGTACAATCGTAGTAACAAGAATCTATCGAAAAATGTGTGTTTAATCGCTTTCATTTAAATAAAGATTCAAAATTTCTTTTAACCGTCTCTCTGTGCAGTTGTAATTTTTCAACAAGCATTTTATCTTAAAGGCATCGTAAACAAAAGGCATTACAAGCACGCCCACGAGGAGGTTCTGGGTGAGACGGAACATTTAATTTATTGAAACGGCCATACAATATTTTACACGTTCGATTTGCATGGGGACGATGGCGCCTCATGTTGGAACAACCAATCACCGGTTATGTCGCGAACTCAATCATTGTCTCGTTAAAAGCTAATAACCATAGTGAATTAAGTTTTTTTCATACTGTCTAAATGGAATATATGTATACGGATGGTGGAGTCGTAAGCAGTTTTTGCATCGTAGTGATATTTTAACATCAGGGACATCTGAAACGCCTATCCCGATCATAAAGAAGCATAATTATATGAATGTTGCGATACGAAACTATGTGAAGAAAAAATTATATTAAATATAGAACATTCGCAAACAACACCAAACGGACAAACTCGCAATTAGAGACAACTGAAGAGCACTTTTATTGTGCTTTAACCTTTAATTTTTAAATATAATATGCACACGTTAATGTATTAAATGTATATATTTTAATCATTTACACTTCGATAGGTGACTGTTGTGGTGAGGAGGTATTCGAATTTCAAATTGCAGCATTGAATCGTGTGGTGAGCGATAGTTACCTCCTGAGTGCAATGATTGAAAGAAAACCTTTTTCGACCTATATTAATTTAGTCCTTGTGATATGTTCTAAAAAGTCTAATATATTTTTTAATAATAAATTATATAACCATCTGGAACAAACGCAGTGAACGACCTTTCATCAATAACATTTCACATGTCCCGAACTGGGTAGCGGGGTACGCACGATTTGTTTAACAAGCTCTGACCCTACGGCATCCGGTGTCGAAGATTGACGCATTTGTCACCGACTGGGACGGTGACGTCCCTCGATACCAGGAAGCGGGGCCCATTTGTGCCCCGCTATGGATAACTATGAGCTGTCAAAGTTATTTTCGATGTCACATAAATAATATGATTACACCGTGTAGCTGATTGAAATAGTATTTTTATAGGATAATGCGACGATACTAAAGACGATCACATGGTGGTATGTGAAATGTTGATGGTAGATTGAACACATACCATCAAAACTAGCAGATTGTTGAAAACCTTCACTATTCTCAATATGAACGACAACGCAAAAGTCTTTATTGTAATGCGCGGAACATATCATAGTGCTTGATACCATAAGACACTTCTAGATAATCTACAAAATTTTACTAACTGCAACTAAACTAGAACACAATAAAGCTTGTACCGATTAACACATTATCGACCGATGACGAAAAAGAAATTCTCTCATCTTGTTGTGTTTTTCTCGATAAACTATATAGCAGTTTTTTTTTTCATTTAAAATTTAATGTGTAGAGTTAAAGAACTAAATAATCGTCTGAAAATTTGTCTCTCAATAGGCATCAGATACAAAAGTCAGAATAACGGGCTAAATATGGGCGAATGGCGACGACGAAAACTAAAAATCGTGTACCGGTCTTTAAAGTATTAATATACGCTGAAGGTCAGCAATAACAGACGTTAAACATTGTAAATTGTCAATATTAGAACAAAATAAAAAAAAATGTTAATTTCTCCCGAATGATATAATTACAAATATTGGTAACATATAACGAATTCACATATTTTTAAAACTGTACACATGACACTACAATCATAAATTCAATATTTTAAATTTGTTACTGAAGATATTTGAAATCTTAAGTAATAAAAATGTTTACTCATTATTACAATGCTAACACAGAAGCTTGCATAAATATGTCAATGAATTGAAAGATCATAAAGATAGATAAACGAATGTTTTATTACTCATTGATACGATACCGATGAATTCTTCGACAGATAAAGATATAATGTTTACACCTATCATTAATCATTTGTAGTATCAACAGAGTGAAGACACTATTAGACCGTAAAAATCTCAATATATTTATTTCGTAACAAAACCACAGAAGCTGCTAATGTTGAAATATCACAACAAAAAAAAAAGTATTTGCCGAACAATGACGGTGTATTTTTTTTGTTTATCGTCTATCTTAAATCGTTTGTTTGCATCGGGACCGCCGCAAAAACACGGCCGATGAATACTTTACGCTCCAATAACTTGTCTGTTGTGGTAACCAAAAAACGCACCAGTGACGATAATTCCAACGATTCCTTTCTTTTTCTTTTGTCTTCACTCTAATTTACTAACCTGCAACAAAGACAGAAGATAAATTAGCTCATTAGTTACACTTTGAATACTAAAAGAAGAGAAACTGCAGCAAACGAGTTAAAACTAATTAGGCCTTGAATATTTTTTTTTCTGTTTTCATCACCGAACTAAGATGTTTGTTCGTAAAACAAAAATTAAGGAATAGAAATCACAACCGAAAGTTAAGTTAAAATATTTATTGAATAATTGATTTAATTAACGTCTAATAGAAAATTACTTAAATATTTATCAAATGAATACTTAAATTGACATTCAAAATTAAGCTAGGTAATCAGCGTAACTCCCCCAAACTGGACTTCGCCTTGTCGTGGCGGAGGGGTTTAGTAACCGTGGCCTTGTCACTCACGGTGTAGCGAAGAGGAACGTACCGGGCGGTCGTAGTTAGTGAAGCCTCTTTGCTCAGAATACATCTGGCTTACATATATGACTGCCGGAATACAGCAATCCTGTTATAGCGGCAGATTGATATTAGTAGCCAGCCAGGCGAGTCCGAAAACCCTATAACTATAGAGACTCCACTACTGTTAAGGCCCGGGAATGGAACCCGGGACTTCCGCGTTACAAGGCAAGTGGGTAAACCACAGCGCCACGAAGGTAGTAAATAACTAATTTCAATATTTTATATAAATAACTCATATTCTCTTCAACTTCTAGTGTTCCATTTGGTTAGTCATTGACGTTATATCTTTTACTCTAATAATAATAATTCCATTATACACTCCAGAAATTCGTTATTATATATCCGCTTGCATATCCTCGGAACAATACAAAAGCAGCCGGAAACTTCGCTCGTACTACTGTTTGTAAATGTCATTGTTACACTCCCTTCTGTCCGGGAGATTTAGAACATTATCGCGAAAATAGAAAATGCAAATTGTTGAATAACTGTAAAAAGTAAACGACTAATGCTTTCGGATTTGTAAAATGAATTATTTACGCGTATATATCTTTCTTTTTCCATTTGCTATACGTGTAAGCAGCTCACGTGACAGTAAGTGATCATTATGAAAGTGTGACCTAGAGCTTATATTACACTTCAAAGGTTAAGTAATTCGTTAAATACCCATGCAGAAAAAATGAATATTAACTTTATGGTAAAATTTATGACCATTCCATATAGGGCTTTCGGACATTAGCCGATGATAACAAACGAAAGATATTTTTCTTTATTTAACAATTGTCACCTAATATGTTAACTAGATATAAACCGGTATATAAATAATCATTACGGTCTACATTAGCACCTTATAACTAAAGGAATCCGGCATGATCACATTCTCAACACGCTCTATACGTCCCACACATCTTTTTATAACAATTAATTATGTAATATAATTTATGTAATATAATTTTATAATCTAAGCGTGAGCATTCACGTATTATCTAACCTCTTTAATCTTAATCACAGTGGACATAGATAATATAATGTGATAAATACAACTTTAAGACTTATGTACAATAAGCAGATAAGCGGAATAATCGAAAATTCGCTATAAATAGTTAAAAACGAATGCAAAAAATATTGTCAAGTAGAACCAAATCGAATTTACTCGTAAGTCCAAACATCTTACTCATTTCCACTTAATATATATAATTAGTGATCATGTACCCGCTTTTTTGGGCGCGGTGATGTTTTTTATTAAATATTAAAATAATACTATAAATTTCGAGTTTATCGACTCAGACAATAAAAGGTTTCATTGAAATTTGAATTCTCCGATCCTCCCTTAGGGGTGGAATTACAAAAAACCCTTTCTTAATACCTGCACATTACTAAAAACACACCTTCCAAATTTCATATTTCTAGGAGCAGCTGTTTCGGCTATGCGTTGGTAAGAACATCAATCAGTCAGACTTGATGATGTACAGACAATAGAACGATCAAAGATGTAAAGAAAACAGTTAAATGGTCGCCTAGCAACGGCCAGGTATGAATTAATTTCGAACAAATCAAATAATTATTCTTCACATATTACATATAGCGCATAGAGGTTTAATATCATTTTAATAAAGTTATGTAGTAATATACGAAGTAATTTTACATTGTCGCATTTACCTCAATATCGATATCCAAACGGATTGTACTGACAAGCGTTTCAAGTGAAAATCGAAACATTGATATTTGCAGACGTTCCCACGTCGACAAGAAAAGCGATTCCAGTGCCGCCATAATACACGCTCCGAGTAGTTTTGACATGACACATTAGATACAGGAAAGATCTCTTTGTACAACATGTTTAACAACGAAGAATAAAAACACAAAGTGGGTGGTAAAAGAAAACATTGTATTAGCGATTGTTTTTCTCAGCAAATGTTTACATAGTAATGAAAATTTTTAAACCGTCTTTTAACATTGCCGGAAACTGACTTGTAACCTCGAAATAAATTAAAAAAAAACTAACTTTGTCATTGTATATCGGCAACAATATACATTATTTTTCATATGATCAATGTCGAGTACAGTGAACCGGACCCCGGCAGCTAATTACTTGACGGATATAAAGGTAATGTGACAAAAAATACAATACGTGCCTATTTCATAATTTGAACCACAGAATTTAATTATATGTATTCAAAGTTTTCATAACAGATTGGTAACTTCGAGCTTCTCGAATAAGGTATATTAAAAAAAATATATTAAATTGTTTTTAAACAGTTTTGATGAATTTAGTAGGGCATGAACTGTTCATAACATTTCAATACGATTATTTTCATTTACCAATTTAATCTTCCTATGCATACAGAACAGGTTTACAATTAAGAGATGTAATAATAATAATTATTATTATTACTCAAAAATCAAATATAAAAAATAAATTAATTTTTAGAAACAATGGGCGTACACAGAGGCCGTAGATGGTGAAGCGTGCTCACCCAGGATACTTTGACTCTCATATGTATTACTAGCGAAACACAGCAACACTGTTATTGCGGTAGGTTGATATTGATACCAGTAGCTTGTCGTGCGGTTTCGAAAAAAACCTACTGCCATCCCGATTCTGTTACATACGTGGTCCCGGAATCGAAACCGGGGCCGCCGTGTTACAATACAGGCAGTAAACCACTACAGTTGTTACATGAAACCAAGTTGTAGGATTTCTTATTTTATTCATGTCTCTGTATGTACATATTTAGTCAAGGTTCAGTTGTGACATTTTGGCAATTCATCTAGCCCGTGGCTCTCATGGCTCTTCTAAAAATAAAAAACAGTATTCGTTTCTAGTTATTCAAAAAATTATTTTTAATACATTTAACATTCTTAACCTTGGCAAAAAAATAACACTGGTTGCAGTGTTTATTAAATAAAAAAAATATTGTATCGAACAGTGTCGCTAGAGTTGGGAACAGCGTTGACAACGCACGCACGCACACAGTCGCATTTTTTCCACGGACGCGACAGTCTGCGAACGTGATTCCCGTACTACATCGAGTTTCACGATTTCAACACAAAAACCATTTTGTAGTTGGCCAGTTTTTGGAGTAAATTGAATTCGCGGCGGGTGAATTTTTTTTGCGCGAGTAATTTCGCTAGCAACTAGCTAAACTTTTTGACATGAGATGTTTTTTTTTTGTTTTTTAATTTTCACACTGTTGGGAAATAAGCACCTAGAAGAGTAATATTTTACACGATGGATAAATAACTGTATTAATCGTTACACTGCTGAAATATAAACTGTGTTCACATTGAAATCTTGATGATGAAATTTAAATTTCCGGTTTTAAGTTGACAATAAATATTATAGGAATCTTTTCTAACGTCATAAAAGCACGTGACCGATAATAAACCAGTTCATAAATAAACCAGGTACGTCATGAGCAAAATACCTCTTTTATGTGAATTTAATACAACTTTATTAGTATGTTAGAATTTAATTACTTAATTTATTCAAAACCAATTTTCCATTGCTAATTTTACCACAAAATAATAATCTATAATCGTAACAGACGCACAAAAGAAATCAGTTGAGAACGAAAATAAACCAATGATGCGCGACATAAATCGATTGAGTCATCGAAACGTATTTTCCAAGTTGTGATCTTTTTAATCGATTTCCAAAGTAGGTTGCCCCTATTCGAATTTTATCGCCTCAAGTTTTAGAAGCGTTGCGCTGTATCGGTGTTTTATTGGACGTTAATTGGTGGATGCGGGCCAAAGAAATGTGTCATGGCTGCTGACGCGCAATAAACTCACGCAGCTTGGCTCCCTTGTTTATTTAGAGCACTATAAAAATGCAATACTTGTGCAAGAAGACTTTTAACATCATTATGCAACAAACTGTATTATATCGATGAGTTAAAAGCACGGACAAATAATCGTTACAATCGCGCTATCGAATATGCATTATATTTATAAGTACATGATGTTTAAAAAGCATAATATACGGTAATTAGTAAGTTGTAAATATAATTAATAAAATAGCTAGAGTATTCTTAAAAAGCGTGCTTCACCAACAGCCTTATTCTCACTAAGTACGAAATGAAATTATAGTCAAAAGGCAATCCGTTGCAGATTAAAACATACATCGTTTCCACTTAGACCGACTAATTACATAAAACAGTGATAACTTCACTTAAATAACTTTTTACGCGAACAGATAAGATAGCCGCTTAGCTCACAATAAGTTGATGTTTAATTCATCACCACCAAAACCGAAGAAGGCGCCACTTCAGTTCGCGCCTAGAATGCTAAACCTTTCCGCAACAGTTAAAGTATAAGTAGGTAAGGCTAGAATACCAATATAACTCGCGCTCTCGATGCCGTGCTTTAAATCCTTTACACAACAGTTAAAAAGACAGAAAACAAATTCGTTGACGATTGCATTACAACACTGTACATTATTTAGTTTAAAAAATAACTTCAGTTTTATAATACAAGAACTATTAGTAATTAAAAATATATTTTTTTCATTAAAAAAGCTGGTAATTTAATATGTGCACTATAATTGTCAGCTTTTTAATAATTGATTATTTTTCATCATCCACCCCCTTTCCATCTTAAGACGTCAAACGCGCGGAATATTATCAGTGGCTGTACTTCCATACAAGCCCGAAAGTCCAGCATACCTCATTTAAGGAAAAAAGTGTACTAAAATTAATAAATAATAATTGCTACAGATTTAAAATAAGAGAAAAAGTAGAAAAATCACGTCATGTTTTAATATTTTCTTATGTAAATGCGTATAAGATCTCGGGTTTACTCTGCAGGTACGCCGTTGAATGTTACCATCCATTTGCTGTAGACATCCCCCGCATTCGGATGAAGCGTTTCGCTTCGTCGTTCATAATGCGTAGAGTAAATCAATGGAATAAACTGTCTACGACAGTGTTCCCGTCGGAGTACAACGTGGGTGTCTTCGAGAGTGCTAGACTTCTTCCAGTTTTGTGCATTTTACCATCTGAGACCACATCGTAATATAACACCAGGTGAGATTGTGGTTAAGTACAAACCTTTGAACCTCAACAAAAAACTTTCTATCCAGAACTCTATTTTTTTTTCTGTTTATAAAATTAATGAAGAAGTTTTTATCGGCTATGGACAATGCGATCGTATACAGGGAAGCGTGCTCGCTCAGAATACTGTTTTCCATAAGTATGATTGCTGAATCATAGAAATGCAATAATGACTGCAGATGCTAACCAGACGGTTTTGAAAAACAATCACTGCCCAAACTCTGCTCCATATGCAGTTCCAGAATCGAAACAGCAACGTGTTACATAGCAAGCGGTAAATCAATGGTACATGTAGGTAGCTAAATACACATGTATCAGGCAGTATTAACGCGCAAATGGTATTTTATTCGACAGTTAAATATCTAATAGGTAAAAGCGTACGCCTCCACGCAGGTAAACGCCGATGTCTTAATCAGTTGCGTTTGTACGTCCCTCACCCCGCAGCGTGTAACGAGCCGGAGCTTTCCAACCGAACTAATGATCCCGATTCATCTGTACGAATCACGAACGATTCACGGGTTCAACGGCTCAATTCATTGACGCGTGTCGAAACCGCAGAGCGCCATTCGCGCCTATGTGTTACTCTTCTTTCTGAACACTTATAAACTTTTTTTTAAGGTTACGTACCCAGAGCGTGACAATCTAAACCCTATTACTAAGTTTCTGCCGTTCGTCGATCTGTCTATGGGTTCTATATCACGAACTGTGAGAGATACAGAATAGAAATTTTTACAGATCGAAAATATATTTATTGAAACTAAAGCAACAATTAACAATAAAAATACAAGGAATGTAATTTAAAAGTGTTTATGCTATAAAGCCCTTCGTGGTGCAAGTCCGTCGTCCACTGGACGATATCTATTTCAATTTATGACCATAGATGCTGAAAAGTTTGTGAAAGATATTTATAATATAATGTTAAATTTAAAAATGATTTTCCATTTATTTTTAAAATGACAGGAGGGAGGAAAGTTTGTTAGTACTTTATCACAAAACAATATACCTCATAGTTAAAGAATAATTCAATATTAAACAGTACGTCAATGTGTAACCATGAATAACATGTTAAAATAATTATTACACTAAGACCTTTCAATTGACATTACAAATCCTAAATTGCAATAAAAAATCGTAGACCAGTATGTTTCGATCGCATATTACATATCCGGATATATTTATCGTTTAAATTAAAATAAATGATAATTAATATTTGCAAACATATATCAAGAGTATACCTTTAACGGTATTCAACACTGAAACTCTCTTTAAACCACAAATTAATAGCGTTCCCAATACGGTGGAGAGGTTTGCTGCTTAAACGATTCATTAATTAAATCGATAAATAATGATTGATGCATCGTAAAACATAAATATGTGGATACACTGTGGGTTATATGTATAGCGGTTAAAATTGAATTATACAACGTAAGTAAAACTGTTTAACTTAATTAATTAACGATAAGAAATTGGATAGACGCAGTAAAGACGATTCAACTACATTGCTTTCGAGAATTAGCAATCAGGGTTAAAAACTTAGTATTTAATTAACCAATATATGATATATTAAAACAACCGTTTTTAACGCCACGTTCATTACTAAATTCATTAAAATGTATAAGTGAATCAACAATATGGATGTTTTCTAACAAAAAATAATTTTTATATCAAAACAAATGACAATACTTTGACTTATATCAGAAAAATAAAATAAAAGGTTATTTTGAAAGGAACAGATTACATTAAAACATATTACGTACGCTCGATAAACCATTAAGTATAACAATTCGAAACAAAACTCAACCGATCGTTATTTTTTTTATGTACGCATATCATTCGTAGGGTTGGTAAAACACGTCAGAACGTCACGTAATTTCGGCAGTAAATACTGCGTGACAGCCCTGGTGAGGAGACGAGATGTTTTTGCGATACAATGCACGCACGTTTTGAATTATTCGCTTCTCAAGCATCATGTTGGTAATACGTCTGTAAGCAAATATGGGGATAATTTGTTGAGTTGTCATTTATGTATTGTTTCTTTGTGTTTGACCGTAGACCGAATGCTTATTTTGACCGTGCGAATGAGATAACATTATAATTTGAATATTAATATCTAATGTTGTTTACACAAAATTATTTATTTGCGATGACAAATATAAATGATAATGGAAATATTTTACTATTACATTTCGAAAACAAAATTAATAAACTTTTAATGGTCTTTTCAGAAATCTACAAAAACAAAAGGCCTATCAGCAAAATATAAACTAAAAACAGAAGTATTGTACCGTAATATTATCATTAAAATTATATTCACCTAAGTTATCCCATATTCCGATAACATCCGCAGACAAAATAATAGAAGTATTAGTAGACGAACATTAAAACCACAAGTGGATTGCGCAGATTAAAGGCTCTCGATCCCATTTTCTGTAAGCTGTGTACAATCTCTCTTGTATGAACAGATATAATTCTTATTTATCAAGCAAACATCTCAACGTTACGTGTATGCTACGTATTTATAACTAGTATATACGTTACGCAGATGATATACAGGCTTTGTTCTAATACATGTGCGTAATCGATTCTGTAACGCAACTATCGTAAAGGTTGCTGGTTTCATTTATCATCTCCAATGCACAGTAGCGCATTGCAACATTTATACTGTTAGGTTTCCCAATCGCCTCTTATTTGTTAGTTTTATTCTTCTATTAGAATTGAACGAATCGTTACGATGCTATGGTAGAAAAAATTAAAGCGAAAACAGCCTAATTATTTAAAAATTGAGCAATATTATTTTGATGTACCACAATGTAGAACGTATTTCTGCAACTACTTTCTAGTTTTATATTATCTAAGTCTTTATTAGTACTATTAGTAATATTGTCTTAAAGTTTTATATAAAAAACAAAATATATGACTTTCTTTATAATATAAAATACATATAGTACACGGAAAATTAATGTTATAACACCTAAAAACCAAATTTAGTGTCATCCTCTGAATAGACTGATAGAAAATGCCTCAATGGCTTTAACAGCACCCCCTGAACCCTTAATTATACAAATAGTATAAATAGATAAATAAATAAAAAGTCCATAAGCGCAAAGACGATTAAAAATATAAAAGAACTGGTGGCAAGTATGAGTGTACTTAGATGTGTGTCAGTACTTTCAGAGCATTACCAGTTAAAAACAGGTGGTTTACTTATTTGCTCTTACTTTTACTTCCTTATATACATACTACGACGCATGACGCTTTGACTACCTTCGTGGCACAGTGGTTTACTGCTTGTATTGTTACACGGAGTTCTTGGATTTTATTCTTAGGCCTCAGGAGTAGTGGAACCTGGATGATGGTTGGGTTTATTGTACCTATCCTCACAGCCAATCTACCTCCATAAGAGCAATACTGTGCTTCGACAAACACATGTGAACGATAGAAGTATTCTGAGCGAACACGGTTAATCATCTACGGCCTCGCTGTCACTTAAAATGTGGTAAAATCGAGGTCAAGTGTTAGCCAATAACCGATAAAAAAAACAAGCATCGTTACGGGCACTGCAGGCCGTGAAAAGCGTGTTAAGGTTAGTATGAAATTATAATACTAAATAAAACGTTAAATTGCCATATTTCCATAATTTAAGTAACAGAAAGCTTACCGCCCACGCAATTAATATATTAATTGTTATTTACATCTTTATGTCTTTACCGTTTTTTTTATAAAAACAAATACAAGTGAAACCTATCATTATCTTTGAGCAATACGCCGGTAACTTGGTAACAAGCAGCCATCAAAGCACTGTTACGCGTCCGTTCGCAATGATTTATCGCTATTGACTATTTAACTATACCATACGTATCAATTTTATGAGATTTCGACGACGAAGTAAAACATGCTCAATTTATTTTTTATTATAAATTAATTAGAGAAAATAATAAGAGTCTTTCATAACTTAATAGCGGAAACAGTTAAAGTATTATTATAATTGTAGTTCGATACTAGGCAATTTAGAACAATTACGCCTCTAGATTATGTTTTAGACATACAAATTTAGGTTACCAAAGGTTATTATTTATTAACTATTCTTATAAATAAACGCTTTAGAAAGACAAAATTTTATAGATTACACATTTCAATATCACAAAAATAATTAAAAATGTTATTACTTCAATTTCATAACTAATATTTATTGCTATATTGATTGAATAACATATACATATAAAATTGAAAGTTCTGACTGATTCACTAACTGACCTATATATCAACGCACAGCCTAGACCGTTGCTCTCAGAGATATGAATTTTGAAGAGTGTATTCTTTGTGATGTGTAGATATCCAAAAACAAAAGATTTTTTTTAAATCCCAACCCTAAAGGAACGAAAGGGTATCCAAATTTTAATGAAACTTTTTATTCTTCGAGTCAAAGGACTTAAAATTAATACACACACTGAACGGAAATAATCATAATATTAAAGAAATAGCCACGTCCAAAGATACGGGCTAGTGAAAGCTATAATTAAAATTAGATATGAAATATAAAACTCTGAAACCGTAATATTATATTAAACATTGCCACCTAAAAGTATTAAATAATAAGAATACTAGTTTTAAGTAACATTCTTTACCATTACCTAAAATTTACAACCCTAAAATCGTAAGATCGAGCATTGGTACAAATAACCTCTTAAGACCCAAGACAGGGTAAAAAATCAGCAACCTTGAGCAACGAAAAACGGAGCGTCGAACGGGTTACTGACTCTTCAAAATGAAATAAAAAGAGCTTTAACTCGTACAATGCAAGGCTCATGCCTCTCATTACAAAAAGATAAAAGCAAAACACCAACACAATACGAAATAACGCATCGCTCTTTAATGCAATGTTATAATATAATATATACAATGTTATAAAAACCTCTTCATGTTCGCTTAATTTTTATTTTGAGGAAAAAAAACGGTTGATTAATCAACGATAGTAGTTATAATTATACAAAAACTAAGATATAATATTTTAAGAGTTTAACGCCCCAGTTTAAAGGGTCAAATTTTAAAACGTATTATAACATTATGTATATTCGGCCTAAGTTTTTTAAGTTGGTGGATGGAATTTTATTTCAACCGCTGTCAGATGCTTAACTTTTGTGTAAATTAGTTAGGATTGAGAATTACTTTCCATGAGTTTCATGTCTGGTTCTTATAGGGAGAATGTACTTCTTGGAACTAGCGTTAGAAACATTTTGACCATTCAAAATCCGGTGAAGACCTAATTAAATAAAGTAAATTTTGAATTTGAAATAAGCCTCATATGTCATTATTTTTTAATTATTTAATATTAGAATGCAAATTGTATTTTTTACGGGGCGCATTGCGATTTTTCGCATAGGCAGTAAAACCCCTAAGATATAAAATATATTACATGTATAACTGTATAATAAAAAATGAAAATGAATGATAATAAAAATATAATGAAACTTCAAAAAACTTACTTGTTCAGACACTAACCAAAACTTTCACCTTTTTTAAGTGCACAACACAACACGTATATAAATGCAAAACGGAACCCGTTTTATAAAGACTTTTGAGTAATCCATAGAGGTTGTTCTTAATAAAAAACAGTTCACATTATCGTTCAACTAGTGGCAGCAGCAGTACCTAAACCAGATGTCCCGCTATGCGCTTTTCTAGCGGCGCTGACACAGAACGATCTGCGCACGCGCATCGCCGTGACCGGCCTGCTTTGTAAGGGCTTACGAACATTTTTAAGAACATGCGCATGTCTCATTGCTATATTAAATAACGTTACTAAAATACCGTTAACTAATCAATAATAATGTGAGGAACATATTCATTTATATATTTATGAATTATTCCATTCATTAACACGTTATTTGTAAGACAGACACATCAGTTTGAGTTTTTTAATGGGTTTGGCTTTCGGATTCAGGATACAAATATTCATAACTATACAATAATGGTCGATAAAAATATTTTAATGTAATGCAATAACAATAATTAGTTAATTCTAAACAATGACAAATCGTAAAAATTTTGTATCAGTAACGCAAGTCTATTTAACTCATAAACTGCAAAATATAAAATGGACAAAAACGTAAGAAACATGAACTAATTTGATAACGTTAGTAAAACGGTTGAAGGTTCTCGTTGAAAATAGCAGTGTATAACTTGCGACGGACATCACTAGCTTGCGGACCCGACGCCGGTCGCGCCTTTTTCGGAAGTGGTCGAGCCATCCCATCGGTTGTGCCCCTATCGCGAGATTTTTCACGGAATTGGTGCTTCATCGTATCGCAGTCACTGTCAGCAAACGGGAAAAACATTCCGTGCATACATTTTTTTTCTCTAGTCTCTGATAACTCTTACACGTCGAACGACGTGTGAATCGCCGAAAACTTTATCCAAACAAAAAAAAAAGTAAAAGTCAATGTTTAATATCTATAAACATTTTTTACTGTATTTTACTGATATTAAACTACCTTAGTACGAACTTAATACAAACCAGTAGATTCTTAATAAAAATTAAAAATAATAGCAACTTTAAATTATTTTCAAGTGCTATAGAAATAATTATGGGGGACAAGCACTAAAAATGAATTTCCATCAAATGGCACTGCATCGTAAAACTTTCAGAAGATTTAAATAATTTTCACGTCTAATATTGCTTAACACTAATCATCCATTTTACTTGTATATATTCTAAATGGACAGCTGGACATCTGCACAGTTCAGATAACTTCAACAATAACTTTTGTATGAATTTCGTTTCACAATTTAATAAGTACACGGTTCATATACATATACACTAAATGATACGGTGGGTTACAATATTAATACAAACATTGAAACGTATTTGGTCTTGCTTACCCTCTTTTGTTCAACATGGCAGAAAACCGATAACTTTGCAATAAGGGTCCGCACTGATGTAAAAAAATGCAAACTCCTCGCCCCCCTCACCCCTTGAGTGCTTCATAAAAAGCAGACGAAAATAATTAGTTGAAGTAGATGCAGAGTGTAATGGTATATCCACCGTAATTATTGACACATTTATTAATCTGTTAACGATAGAATATAGTTTAAAAATATCATAGAGTGCAGAACTAAAAACAAATAATGTCAATTTTACGTGCTAAATACCGATTCAAGTGTTATAAATTTTACGACATATATAGAATTTCTAGATACAAGTCGATGGATTATTTTTTTATATTCATCCCTCATATATACGTAAATTGTTTCGCAGTGCAAATTTTAATAGACATATAAATGACGAACGCACTTAACTTGTCAAAGTTATTTAAACAAAATCACTATTCTATTTACTTTTACAAATAAAGGACGGATATAATAATGATCATGAAATTAAATATAACCTAACCATTGCAATTCGCTCTAATTTATTTACATAACAAATTAACCATGCTTGTTAACAAAACGAAATATCGAATCGCATGAGAAACTCTAAACATGCTAATCCTTTCACAAACACCAACCACCGCCCATTGTTTAAGCGTGTCCGTGTATTTTTCCAATTTCTTTGTTTTTATTTTATTCTTTTATTTTTACTCAAACACTGGATGATTTTTGTACTTTTTTTAATTTGTGACAGTTCACATTTAACAAAGGTCTACTAATAGATATTTATATTCAATTTTTTTTTGTATCGGTACTTTTATGACTTTAGTGCATGCCAATTATAATTAGTAATATTCACTTGTGTAGAAAAGAAAAGAATTAATAGTCATATACAGATATATTATCGATTAATAAAAACAAAGCAACAAAAATAATCAAATGAAATTTCCAGAGCTAATAAACCGTTTACAATTTTTCATTTAAGATCTTTTCCACCAAATTGTTGCCTTGTAACTGAAATGTAATATTAAAAAAAAATATTTGTGAAAGAACAAAGTCATTAGTCTACGCAGAAACACCTGCCGCCATCGAGAAAATGGCGCGGGCTGTGCGACAAATTGACAAAGTAACAATGTTTAGCGGACGAGCTTAGTAAATATTTAACGTACGGCGTTTACAAATAAGTGCTAAGTGCTAAGTGTATCGGATGCAAAGCTTGTCTCGAGTATCGATTAGTAGCCATCTCCACACTCTGGAATACATTATTCAATATAATATTTGCATGGATACACATAGCTATGACATAAACAACATATTTAAAAACGATCTACATACACTTTGATAAAATTTTCAAAGTTAATTTTGATGACAATTATATTAACATTGTTCAAATGAAATTCATTTACAAAAAAATAAATAGTTTGTTGCTATGAGTATTAACACTAGGTTTACGGAAATATTTCAAAGTTTTTTTTACGAAATCATAGTATTATGTTTTGTTAAATTATTTTATCTACATAGAACCTTTTTTACAAAAAAAAAATATGAACCAAAAAAAAATTAAGAAAATTTTAAGAATTTTCAATGAAATTTGTTGCGTAAAAATTACGTTTATTGTACAACGCAAATGAATCAAATCGACTCTTAAGTCTACACTTAATACCATCGCAGAACTCAGAAATGATTGTTTAGACAGTAATCAAATAACTAGAAAGGAAACATTTTATCTTATTTCTTAATTTTAAAGGATTCTACCTCTTCGTTTGCAGTATCTTTATACTACTAGATAAATTGGCCAAGGCAATGCAATTGAACATCGTTTACAATTCTGTAAATTTTCCCGTTCTTTAACATATTGTTTTTAACCGCAAAAACTTAAGTTCAAATGTGATTACTGCTAAACTCTAAGCAAACTACGAGCTCGATCAAACAGTAAACATACTGTTAGTAGCATCGATAGCAGAATACTAACCATTTATATCCTAGTTCGAGGACTTTAAACATAATATTTTATCTACTATTCAGTAGTTGAACTTTTTGCACAATGAAGTAGGCAATAATTTAATATTTCATTCACCAAATTTATAAACTTCTTAAAAAGTTAAGAATGATAAAACAAAAAGTGTATAATATTTTGGACATATTTTAGGAGTTTATGACTTTACTGAATATTCATTAAAGTGAATTGATTTAGCAGGTACATTCCTAAATTACAACATTTGTGGAATCTAAGCAAACGTCTGTGATTTTTTTTAATAGATAAATTATTGTAATTCTTTAACAATATTTCATTAGTAGTTTGATTACTAATATTTGTTGGGATGAAAATAAGTTTTTCAATGATACATGATAAATTATCACCGCTTGATAATTGAAATAAAAATGCTTACATTCAATTCATTTTCTACGATGCCAAACACTTGTATATAAGACTGTTCAAAGTACGTTTCACTAATTAAGAATCCCAACATTAAGATTAATAGGTCAATGGATCTCGGACTACTGAGTACTGAACGAAGTGTAATTTTATTTGCAAGTCTTTTTTAAATATATATTAGTTTTTATTACCATATTTTTGTTATAATATGTGAGATCATAGTAGCCTCTTTTGATTTGTGGTGTCGCTTGCAAATAGGATATTGTACTTTTATCACGGATCACAAAAGGAAATGGGTTTGGACATCTTTTATCACATAGTCTGCAATCTCGAAATTTATAACAATACCAACAAATTTTATTTACAACTTTAAAATGTAATTATTTCACGTATCTTTTTAAATCAAGTTACTAATAAAAGACTGTTCCAATATGTAAATTAATCTTGCAATCATTAACATAATGCACACATATAAACGCAAAAAAATACACATTGTAATTATTTTATGCTTTACAGCCGAAAGTGATTGTTTCATCCATTAATCAAGTAAACCTTAAATTAGAAAAACAATGTCACATAATATATTATTATTCAGTATATTTCAAAGACTGATTTGGATGACACAAAATTGCTTCGGTTTCACTTGCGTGTCATAAATTTTAATCTTTTATATCGCAAGGCTACAGATAATTGGACTAAGCCGGTACGCAGGTCTGATCGACACTAGACAGTATGGCTACAGTAATTCAACTCGGTCAAGAAAGGAGAACGCTTATTGCATTGCCCTTACATACATTAAACCTCTTACCAGCTTCGGTCGGGTTGTACGGGCCTTGACATTTGCCTGACGCCCCAAGCCGTAGTAAATTTTCTTCCTCTACAAAAGTACCCGCCCTAATTAAGCCGGGATACTTCTGAATATTTCAAACGTGACTAAACTCTTGCTTTTACCGCTACTACATCGCTTATTATATATTTATATACATCATGTTCCATTTTATAAAATTCAAAGTGTAACAATGTTTTTTTGTATTAATTTATTATGAATTGCCGAATAGAGAGAATAAAATATTATTATGAAAGAATGTTTACTAAGAGCCATTCACTACCAAATAGTATCATTTATATGATCATCCAGGCTATAATATGCTTCACAAATGCATTTCAGAGACTACAATGCGCACGACTAGACATCTGCCCCGAAGCTACGGAGTTTTGCTTTTATTGTTTTTTGAAGGAGATTCTGACTTCGCGTGGTATTTTTTTTATTTTTTGGTAGACCTCTCTTTAGTATTTTAGTAGGACCACATGAATAATTTCGATTGCCTCCGTGGCGCAGTGGTTTAGCGCCTTGTAACGCGGTGGTCCTAAGTTTGATTCGCTACCTCGTAGCGATTGATGGTAATCATTTTAAAATCCACAGGGTAGCGTCCACCGTCAATGTCAATCTGCCTCCATAACATCATTGCTGTGCTTGCGCAGACGTATGTGAGCCAGAGTCATTTAACATAAAGTAAAGGTCAAGGTCAAGTGTTAGCCCATAACCGATAATAAATTAACAATTTTATATTGTTAAAGTATTCAGATGATTTAAAAATTTCCTGAAGGGATGATTTATTATCTATACTTAACATTTTTTTAGAAATATCCTGTATGTTTATTGTTCTATGCCTATTTAGACCAATATAAACCATTTTCAAAATCTGTATGTTGCCGATTTTATCAAAAACTACTGGACGAATTCTTATGAAATGTGGTATTATAATAGCTGACCTATCCGGACAATTTTTAAGATATGCAGAGGTAAATATTTCACTCTTTCGGCATTGTACTTTAAATATTTTGTTCTCTAATCATCCACGCGTAAATATTATAAACATAGTCTGTGTAAGTTTTCTAGAAATTTCTAATTTAAGTTTTTAATTCGTCATACCTTATAAAGCGATACAAAGTGCGAGTAAACAACCCTCGGCTCGACATCGCGCCGTAAGGAAGTACGCCACTTAAGGGTTTCATTTCGAGTCGCACTTGTTTCCGCCGAGCGGCGCATGAGGTGAACGACCGAACACCAATCGGTTAAGGCACCTCAAACTTTTCTCGCAATATTTCCACTTCCCGAACGCAATCGGTTAGAATATTTTCAAACACGGGTACGCGGGGAGGGAGGTAGGAAATGATAAAAGTATAATATAGAGTAGGAGTTGTCAACTTTTCTGCATATGAGATCTACTTTTTGTCTCAAATGTGTGTCGCGATCGACTTTTTATAATACGTATAGTCTAAAAGAGAAGAAGGGATGTGAAATGCATACCATGTTTATATTATGTTTCAGCATAAAGTGCATTCTTACTAGGTATGGGTAGACAAATTCGAAAATATATATATTTTTAATATTACTAATCAAATGATAAATTTCCAGACCTAACTTTTGACGGCCAACCGAAATTGGTTACGCGATCGACTTGCTACCCACCACTGATACAAAGTGATCAAAGATATTCGTCGAAAAGTTATCCGGCGAGACACATTACGTTAAGATAAAGCGTAAACTTATATAGCTCTTGTATTAGCAAAGAGTCGATCTATCAAACTGCCACTTGATTTTTAATGCACTTCTGCAATTATCTCATAGATACATTTTACAGGCAAGCTTTATCACCAAGACTGGAAGCGGTCATTTTATACACGGTTGAACCATTCCAAAACGGGTTTACAAAAAGAAATATTATTGATATTAAAGCAAATAAAGTAAAACAAAAAATTACGAATGTAGAAAATGTAAACAACGGAATAAACATTCGAATTAATATAGATACAGAATGAGGTTAGATATAAATTAAATTTGATAAAATACTGCAATCGATTTTAGTTATTGAATATAAATATCTATCAATCGACCATTTAATTCTTAATGCGCTTCTACAATACTCGTAGAACCAAAAAGTGCAGGAAAAAAGAAATACCATCCAATAGATTTTTTTTCGTTTTAAATATAAACAGCTGCATTTTTATAAACGTTTTGTAAAAAAACATGCAGACGCTTCATATTAACGTGTTCTAAGACTTTACGACTTACAGTCCGTATATATTAGATATGCAAGTTGTTCCCCGTTACTAAGAAATTGTTAAAAGAAAAATAAAATAGCGTGTAATGAAAATACCGACAATTTCCAGCACTAATTACACCTTGTAACCAATGTTAAATGTAAAATAAGGTAGTACATAGCTCATATAGAAATAGATTTAAAACCCATTTTATATCACAAACTAACATTTTATTGCCAGCTAACATTATTTAATGCAACTACCAATAGACATTACATTTGCATGTTATTAAAATGCAAATTATGAAGACATGCCTGGAAAATAGTTTACGTAATGTAAATATTTACATACCATTAAAACACCATTAATATTTTAATGTATGACCAAAGCTAGTTACTTGTCAACGTTGTAAGTGTGAATTAAATAGCTTAAAAGGACTATGAGCATACAATAAAATGATCATGTTCTAGTTCTTTTTATGACACAAAAGTGTTTTGTTATAATTAGAAAAATAAAAATCATATTTCTTACGAGCATTATAACAGTCAACATAAATTGTTCAGCTTTACACCACGTAGATTTGATTTTTAAAATAACCGTCTTAATTCCCATATACTCGTAGAAAATTTTTAAACACACTTCGCGTTTTGCAATGGATCGTTTACAATTAAACTCTATGTCCTTTATAGCCACTTTACGGGGAGTTATAATTAAATGGAAAAATAAAAACAAAACTAAAGAGCTGATTTAAATTCAATGTTTGTAAGTGATTTTTTTAATTAAATTTTATTCAAATTATATTGAAACCTATAAATATTGCAGCAACAAGATAAATATAACAAAGGAGCATTGAAACGACCTAGGCCAGACTTACATAAATGTACAATTTAAATTCAACTATCAGCTACATAATTCAGCCGACTGAACAATAGTTCTTTCACCGCAAGTAACATAAATAAGAAACAAAATTAAGTGAATACGGCATTCGTTAGCTGTATTAATGAATTAAAAAAAAATTAAATATTATTAAACAGGATATAATGCAAATATACATATCAGGATAAATATACTTTTATTTTATTGAAAATCCTAACAAAAATAGTGTTTTTTACAGTAAAAACGATGGTGATTTTCAGTTAAAAAAGAACAATGTAACCATTATTCGAATATTGGCATTATTTTTTTCCTTGCGTCATACTTATCTATCGATGAGAACTGTAAATTTTTAATATTGAATTAGTGATAGGGAAAAGTAATTTATCAGAAAACTATTTCTAGTAGGGTAAACACTATTTTCAATTTTCTATATATGGAGTTATATAATTTCTATGGGCAGAAAAATCTTATGAGCCATTAAAGATATCTTCATAAAAAAGATACAATAATTCAGAATTAAAGTTTTTAGCATGAAATCCGTAATATTACGAAGTATATCGTCGACATACGTGAAGAGACTTACTCGAATGTTTCAGTCGCATACCCTTAGGGTGTGCGCATTAGACTTTTCCCCGTGATGTGTGAGCTTCGAATAGGTAAAAGGTTTTCAACATCTGCTCCCCCCGTTTGATATTAAAATATTGACAAATTTCACAGGAGTTTATAAAAAATTGTTTTATGAAGTTTTCGGTGTTTGGTATCTAGTTATTATTCAGAAATATTAAATGTTATTTACGATATACTTTATACTATAACACCATTACTTAGTCTACCGTTTTCATTACTGGGAATGAAAAAATTAATTTATACGAATATAATAACGATATAGTAAAAAACTGTCTACTAAACAAATTTACCGTAATATCATTGAATGTGAAAGTATTTGGACTGCTCATGTTTTCATTCGAGAAATTCTCAGACGTCTACACACATAGTCGTTTATCATAGACGCTACATCACTATTGCTTTTACACTTTACAATCTGCGATATTTGATAGAAAAAAATTGCAATTCATTCAACAAATGGTATAACCATATTTTTTGGCTAAAGATCTCATTTACTAAGAAAAAAAAAAACTTTTATAATATCCCTGACACTTTTTAACCGATAAGAATGGATGAGAAGATTCTATGTTATCGTCGCTCAAATATATTGTTTAAAAATATTATTAGAAATAAAATATCTGATAAAATAACTGAACGATTTTATTATATAAAACCAAAAAGGCGAACAGAAAATTTATGTAGAAAACATTAAATCTCTAAAATCCCGCTAATGATTGGAAGGAATCGCGGTAAGGTCCACCTAAAAACTCATTCCGGATTCGTGGACCGACTTCCACCAATCCAATTACCGACGCGGAACTCTGGAAATTCTAAACCGATTATACAGAATTGAAAACATTAAGTACTTTAGATATTTTGACTACAACGGCGCACAAAAACAAACCTTATCGTGTACCAGCAGAACATAAATTGCTTTAGCTGAATAAATGATTATGAAGTCAAAGATAGAATTCGAATGGAAATTATTTACGAGAAGCACTTATTTTGCGGACCTCGTAAAGAAGGTACTGATTAGAAAAGTTTGATAAGTTTGCGTTTTGGGCGATAAAATATCGTTTCTCCGGAAGTAATTCTAAAATATCCGTTGTAACATTTTTCTATTTGTCGGAATGGAAAAGTGAATATTTTTATATATTAATTTTTATTAAATTACGGTTAAAAATTTTCTCTTAATTACTAGGAGGGATTAATAAAACAAAAAGCGAAATCATGTAATTCGAGCACCGTACAAAACGGAGGACGAATATTCATGATATGATTAAAATCAAACTCCATGTAATTATATTAATATTGTATATATGTGATATTTATTAAGTTGTATTATGCAATAAGAAATATAAACGATAATCATTCTCAAACCGCCTGCTGCACAGTATACATATTAAAACTATTTTATAGGTTCAAAAATCGATGCGATTTGGACTTTATTTCATTGACGAAAAGGCAAACGGTTACATCTGCAATTTAGCACAAAATGGACCCGTTGCCGACGACTACGTCGATCGTGAGTCACGACTCAAACCTGCCAACTTTCAAGGATATTTGCAAATAAAAACGTAACTCGCATCCTGCACTAGAGGAAACCCAAGAAGCCTAAAAAATGTATGCTTACATTAGATTTAGAATTTCCAAATGGAAACTATCTTCAGACAAAATCATTTGCAAAAATATTATTTAAAAACATATTGCATTTTACATTCGATAAATACATTATTATGTAATGAAGTCAACCTTTAATTTTAATTTTCAAATAACCACTAAATCTTACGGTACTTCAATGAACACAGGTGCTTTTAATAATATACTAGATCAGACGAAAATTAAAAACACTAAAAAAACAAAGTCTGAAAAGAAACTACAAACAGCCGCAAATCAATATTTTCTATCACCCCAACCTTACGGTTGAACTTTTTTAGTATATGGGGTATTAACTTAGAAATGTATTATTTCTAAAATAAAATCATGAAAATCGCACAAAATTAACTGTTTTAAAATCTAAGTCCCTCGTTTTCCCACTGTAAGGGTATTTTTTTTAATACATAGGACCAATGTGGAAGTACAATCTATCAATAAAAGAAAAATGAAACGACGGAAATGTTACTCACGGCCTTAGATACAAAAGAAACTACATAGTTACACGACCAATTGAGGACCTCTTTTTGATCGATTGATAAACTATATATATTGTCTATCCTACTTTATAACACCTTCATCACTTTCCATACCGTACGACGTATAAGGCGTACTTCTGAACGCCGTTCAATATTGAATATTATTCGCAGTGTTCCGCTTCTCATAACGGAGCTGGCTCAGGCGGTCTCCGGTCGTGATCTTGGACCTCAGAGCGCTATTGTCTGGGTGCGGCTTGTGTGAACCGGCCGTAATGAGACAATTACAAATATATGCCATGTTGACAACAGATCTATTTTGATTGGATAATGAATAGAAAAACAGTTACATTAAATATTATTCACATAAATAGTTTTAAATTAAATAACGAACGTTAACTTGTTACTTGTCTTAGGTATTTATTTCTCACCTTATCGTAATGTTTACAAATTATTAAACAAGAACTGTAAGAAATTTTTTAATAACTCTTTTGTGAACAGAAGGCATTATTTAAGAATATTCGTTACTTATAAATCATGAAATTTTAATTAAAAATCAAGTTTAGAACTACGTTTTGTATGATTTTAATAATAGCAGTGAACATAAACTTTAAAATATTTGAATAAACACTGACAGGAGACATGATATGTTACAAAAAGGCCTTTGAGTAAAATATAAAAAACATTTACAAACTGGAAAAATATGATAAAATACACAATTTAGCACGTCGATATCGCTCATGTCAGTGTTTATTCAAATTTGGAACTGAAATGAATAAAAACAAAATAAGTTTTAGAATTAAATACTCTGGCCTGCAATATTGACACAAAGTATGCAACTACACCTACTCCTTTTTATTTGAAAATTTACAATTTAAATTCACACTTGTAAGGAAATCGAAAACAATTATTTTAACAGATAACAGCTAAATTGCGATTTAATGTAACGAGTTTTGCCGGTTTTTGGTCATAACACCGGCAACAGGTTAAAAATATTGCAAAGAGGCTTGTTCAAAATGTTAGGCAATTTCTTATCGACATACAGACCTTATTTATTTGCCTATTACAGTATATACGAGGTAGTATATATGACCATAACTGGAAGGATAGATCGTTGTAGCCAAATGCTCTGTTACTATCTTTAAACAGAGATGTATTCATTCACGTAAGATGTCTTTTGAAATATACATGATACAGGCTGCCTCCCGCTCATTATAAATGAGAATAGCGAATAAGGCGATAGACAGTGCCTATGTTTGAAAATAACGCCTACATAGGTGAGAACTGTACAGTAAGACATGTGATTATATGTAAATCATTACGATACGACGGAATAAAACAAATAAAGGGTGTCACAGTAAGAGTGCACTTTTTAAAATTGGAATTATTTTTTTTATGCAAGTGGCAACTCTGAAATTTGACAGCTGTCACTTCTGTTTATCACGATTAATAAAAATAGAGCACTTTACGAAAGAACAACGCGTTATAATTGTGAAAACTCATTACAAAAATGGGGAAAGTTACGCTGAAACCGCTCGCAAACTTCGCAAAATTTTCAGCCGAGGAAGTGCACCTAATGTGTCAATCATTCGAAGAGTGGTCAAAAAATTTGAAGAAACTGGGTCGATTATGGATAATAAGAATCCTTTGCGTCAACGTACCGGTCGTCTCTAGAGAACATTGTTGCTGTAAACGAGAGTGTCGCCGAAAACCCAAAAATATCAATTCGTCATCGTTCTCAACAACTACAAATTTCACAAAGCACTACGCAGCGAATTTTGTCTAAAGACCTCCACCTTCAAGGATTCAGTTAAATCAGGAGCTTAAACCAACAGACCGCGGAAAGCGCCGGCAATTCGTTCAATGGGTAATGGAGCAAAGTAAAGAGTTCTCCGATGAAACGCATTTTCATATGAATGGCTTCGAGAATACACAAAATTGTCGAATTTGGGACTCAGAAAATCCTCATGCAAACCATGAGAAACAAATGCACCCACAACGAGTAACTGTCTGGTGCGGATTTTGGTCAGGCGGCGTGATTGGACCTTAATTTTTTGAAAATGAGACGAAAATTGCAGTGACTGTGAACGGCATTCGTTACAGGAATGATAACGGACTTTTTGTGGCCTCAAATAGACGGCATGAATCTGGGCAACATGTGGCTTCAGCTAGACGGCGCAACCTGCCACACCGCGCATGAAATAATCGACTTATTGCAGCAACGATTTCCAGAACACGTTATCTCACGAAATTCTGAAGTCAACTGGCCACCAAGATCGTGCGATTTAACTTAAAATTAAAATGGGGTTTCGTGAAATCTCGGGTTTATGCGAATAAACCCGCAACAATTTCTGAGCTCAAATCGGAAATTCAACTCTTCATCTGTGAGATACGGCCACATCTCTGTGCAAAAGTCATGGAAAACTTCATGAAAAGAGTAATGGCTTGTCATCGGAGCCGTGGGGGTCATTTGCCTGATATTTATTCCATACTTAATTGGAACATGTTTTTTTTTTACAATACAATAATAATATCACAAATCTATCATAAAATACTTGTTTTTATTTTAAAATGAAAAAGTGCACTCTTCCTGAGACACCCTTTATATCTTCTAGATTTCCAAAAAAATACGTAGTTATATGTGGCCATCCAAGCGAAAAGGGTCGAATAGCTAGGTTTGGAGTTAAGACTAGATTCAATATCTAGAATAGTTATTTGATGATGGTTTAAAAAAAAAACATTAAAAAACTAGTGCATTTTTTGTTAGACGTTCGAAGCTGAAACTGTGAAAATCTTGATTTGTAAAAAAAACATTTTCAATTATTGACTGAAATGTATAACTAACTTTTAATTGGTTGTTTCTAGTACTCTGAAATATCATTAATAGTAATTTATTAATTTAACGTATATATAATTGAACATTTATTAATAATCAATTAAAATGACGAATACGACTCAACTTTACGCTGAAACTAAATACTGAGAACTGGACTTTTTTTAGTTTGTACGCCCACATATAAATAATGTAATAATTGGTTTTATAGATAACTTTTCTTTTTTTTTATTCAAACTTAGTTTAAAATGTTTTCAACTTACCTCCAGCATATTTAAGCGGTTGGTGTCGCAAAAGTTGCGGCAACCTATCTCTGTGCTCATGTACCAACCGTTGAAGGCGTTCGCGGTGAATTCGATGCCCCCGCAATCGAAACGCATGTTTGATACGGCTGGTAGCGCATACCAACGCAGCTGCAGGTCTTCGAACCATTCGTAACTACAAGGAAAACATTGTTCATACCTAAAGAAAAACCTAAGCACCATGTGTCATTTATGTCAATAAGTGAGCGTACGTGATATAATCCACGACGGCCAACATTCAATTGCATGAGTACAGTTCACATTGTACATAATTTGTTTATCAATAATAAATGGAGAATCGATGATCTTTAACTTAATCACAAATCAATTTTTTTATTCTGTTGTAATACTAGTATTATGTTAGCGAAAATTATTTTTATTGTAGTTAATATGGAATACCATGTTTCAATTTTTTTTTAATTATTTTTGAGTAGTTAACGATTTTATGAGCAATGAGTTAGGAACGACATAGAGACTGTTCTTAAATCCTGTCCAGAAATCTGAAGTAATAAGATACACACTTTTAACGCCATCTATGTTAATACAATTGCACTATTTTCTTTTTAAATAATGTTTTTGATTCGTTTTATCTATTAAACATTTTTCAATGTATATTTATACATAACACTTAATAAAATTATCGAGAACAAGATAGAACAGAACATTTGGATTATTTGACAAGTTATAATTGCAAAATTCAGGACAGCGTACAAAACACTTTGTCTACAGGCTAAGTGAGATTTCACAGAGTCCGGCATCCTAATATGACGCAAACACTGTTCAGTTATTTATGTTTAGAGGCATGATTTATTACTGTTTAAATTTAGCAGATGTCTAACCAGTACAGTTAATAGGAAACGATTAAAAATAATATTAAAGTTCTTCACTTGCTGAAATGACTTAATTTTGAATTTTGTAATATTTATTTTATATAATTCATTAATTATCAAAACATTTTTAATAAATATCGCCCCTTTAGAAAAATATCACAACAGTTCTTACTCGATGTTCAATTGAATAAGTTAATCTAGTCATAAAGATAAATATCATTCTTTACAACGAAAGAAAAATTATGTTCTTTGACGAATAAATATGTGGCCCAAACAATGAGTACAAAGAAAAATATCTATAATCATATTTATAATATTTATTATCTAAACATTTTCTGCTCTGAAAGCTATCAAGCGTTCCCTCAATCAGGACTTATCACGCGTTTTTATAACACATTAACGCCTGTTAACAATATCAATAGCGATACATTATTGAATGGGACCGGATTTATGGGCAATAAACGCAGATTGGAGATCAGTGGACCACGGTTTTACGATAAGCAATCTACTATGTATGGGCGGTCCGTCGCCGCCTACTCGCGAGCTTCAACTCCACGAGGCACAACCTGCATTCTTCGCATCCCTTTTTTATGCGCGCATAAATCTCTGATTTAAAGCGATGGCATGTTGCTAATAAGTAGCAGTGTAATACTTAGTGTTGTAAACGATGAAATTTGTTAGAAGGCTCGTATAATAATAAATTCTCATTGCGTTCGTTGTGAAATCAATTTTTTTTTTGTAAAGTGCACTTAATGTCGGTAGACCATAAATAAAACGATCACACGTCCTACAATTATAACTTAAAATTAATATTAAACTACTGAGATTTATGACTTACATTTTAAGATAACTGATTAGAAATTCATCTTTAATAATAACATAATAAGGCTACATACATAGTAACCCCGAAAAATGTTTTTGATTTTATTAAATTTCATTAAAAATTCTGCAAGGTAAAAATTGTAAAAGTAGCTTACAACAAATCATCCGATTTCAAATTGACGAAAGTTTATATATAGTTATATCTAAAAATGGTTCTCGTCTAAAGTTTGCAGCTCTTTACGAAGGTTTTTATATAGGTATCTTTGCATTTCCTCCCTTCTGCTCCATTAAAGTTTACACACCGCTGCAAAGTAGGTGTATGCGAACATTTATTGTTTACGTTTAAAAGGCGCTGTCACCATCGAAACTAACGTGTTAAGATTTATATTTCAATATTGAGATCTATTATGAGGTACAGTTCTCCTAGTGGTACTAAAATCTAGTACTATATTTTCATCAGAGCGGTTTAAATATGTGTTATAAATTTTCCTCTATTTTATGAAATAACTTAAAACTCTCGCTGAAGAGGAATTGAAATATATTTTTACGATTGCCATGGTGATTTGTAGCAGTTCTCCCATACTCATGCTATTTTAACACTGTGACGCAAAATACAAACAATTAGCATATAAATATTTTAAAGTCTAACGAATACTTTTGTGTATAGGTAAGAGGGAGACAAGAGGGAGCTAGAAAGACTTAAATTCTTCGTACATACATACATCAAACAATCGTACATACATTTGGTTCTATGTCCCACTTTGTCCCCTCGACCCCAGTAACTTTTTATCAATGTCCCCAAAAAAAAATTAAAACCAGAACATCCAATGAATTAACTATGCAACCCTAAGGTAATAAGAGAATGCCATTTGGCATTAAGTCCACCTCATGTACAAATGAGTGCATTAAACTTTAAATAAATAAATTATATTTGCTAATATTTTTGCTGATTGCCCCTTCCCCCCTCCCCCATAAATGATAGTATTGCCCCTTCTGGAGCCCACGACCCGCCTTGGAAAACACTAGTCTAGCGTATACATCTTTAAACAACGCGCCGATTACACAATACACTTACGTTGGATGAGTCATCTGTATTTCCATAACAAGGTCCCGTGGGATCTCGAAGTAGTCCGGATCCTTACCATTGGCGGACAGGACCAGTGGTAATATGTCCCACGCAGTGCGCGGTGGCTTCCATCCCAGCTTTAGACATAACTATAAATAAAAAAAATTATCAGACTCTGTTATATACGAATTATAAAGCATTATATATCTACAAAACAATATCTTAGAGGGATAAAGTAGAAACCGTAATGGTGTTAGAACAACTAAATAAAAAACTAGAAGTTTTATATACAGTCAATAAAAGAAATGTCGAATATGTAGGCCACATTAAAAGGAATTTAAAATAACCATTTTTCCAGCTCATTATATAATGCAAAATATAAAGAAAACGAAGCGTAGGACGTAAGAGAATATCTTCACTAAAGAACCTACGGCAATAGTGTAACAAGAATACCCGTTCCATATTTACATACGCAGCATCAAAAGTACATTATTCTAATGACCGCCGAACTTCTTAAGAAAATGGCAACATAAGAAAAAGATAAAATAGTAATAAGTCATTATCTAGGACCAGTTAAAAGTGATAATTTTAGCTTACGTAACAGGCTCCGACAGGTCCCTGTTCTTGGAAGTAGTGTAATCCAAGCATTGTCTTTCCTACTGACGTGGTTTAACTAGACATATGTCACGGTAATAAAAAGTGATAATCAGACTTGCTATTTACAAGTGAATATTGAAACAAAAATTAACTTCCTAATTTCCGCTTTGATTAATCGCAAACACTACGACTAAAGTACAATTTCTATGCGACCGTTGACTGACCGCCAAACTTTCGAAGTCGGGCGGTCGAACCCGTAACATCTGCTGAGGATACCACTTGTAGTGCGAAACTCGTTGTGATTGTATTTTACTCGTAGTGCTTAAGATTAAATGAAGCGAAAATAAGCAAATGAATTTTGTTTCATTTAATCACGGAGTACCGAAAAGTAACGCTGGAATCGATAAATTAAATGAATATTATTATATCAATATAAAATTTACAAAAATAATGAAATATAACTATTGCCAAAAAATATATATATTTTATATAAATTGTGTGCCTTCTTCTCTTTAATTTAATTTCTTTTTTAGTTTTATGTTATTTATTCGGAGTCGGCTCCAGTCTTTGTAAACTTTAGCGCCGATAAATAATTTTAAATGAGATACATTAGCCATTTCATTACGCTCGTCGTAAATTAACGGCTAGCTTTTGATAAATGTCCGCAAATAGGCTGCGTCGATGAAAATGAAAAAGTTCAATTTACTCACAGCCGGCCATTAATCACTCAAAATTGAGTTATTGGAAATCGACTGCACCTGGCCTATTGTGTTTACAACACTTTCAAACTGTCGTTAATTTTTCATGAATATTTGCACTCGATGAATCATCTTCATTCAATTTCTGTGAACTTTTTATTTTTTTTAATAATTTGAAAACGAAACAAACATTAGACGTTTATATTTAGAGTACCGAATGCATACGTAACTAAGTTAGCAAGTTTGAATCCGCCTATGGTCATTACAGAATCTTCGTTAAGGATAACATTTTGAAGGGTAACAATATGACTTTTTGATCCAATCGTCACTTACTCAATGACAATAAAATATAAAAAAATTAATTACAAATTTACACCTTTATTCGTAAATTAACAAAATATTTCAACAACACTACGATAGGATTTTTTTATCAACTCTGTATTAACATTCGTTCTCGATTTAACATTATGTTAAGTGACAATGAGACCGTGGATGGTGAAGCGTGCTCGGCCAAAATACTTTAGTTATCTCATGTATGACTGGAACAAAATAATGCTGCAGATTTGCAAAGCGGTCGACAAAACCTTACTACCATTTAGACTACTGATTATTTAGCTCCGAAAGCGAACCCGGGACCTCTGCGTTAGAAGAACGCAGACTGCTAGAAGGTGCAGCGGTTTACTGCATGCAAACCACAGCGTCACGGAGGCAGTAAAATAGCTATATCTCTTTGATGAAAAGTATTTAAAATTTTGAATAAATATCATTATTTACTGTTTTGGGTTATGACAAAAATAAACATAATAGAAATGAACGTCTATTGTCACAATTTCAAGTACTAAGTATAGCTAAAAAAGGTGCACAAAATTAACGCTTGCGTCATTTCCTCCATAGAATTAAAATACATTTACGTGAAAACCGTGTAGTTTTTTTTTATTCATCCGGCGATCTCACCTCCGTGAATTCGCAATGCATCGGATCCCCGAGCACGGTTCCATCCGGCTGCCGGTATCCAGCGTAGCTTATTAGCTGACTGTTCCATATCCTGTAGTCGTGTTCACCGTCCGTGCGCTGCGGGAATACCGTCATGGCCGACCTGAAAATTGTCCCAATTAAGAAATACTATTCTATTTTCTTTTTTCATTTATTCATTCTTTATTGTATTACCTAGTACAAACAGGTTACAAAGAACCGTCCCAGTTAATCACAAGGTTTGGCGAGAAATGAAGGTATGATGAAAAATAAATTTTGAAGAAAAGAACGTAATTATAATTAATATATAACAATTAAAATAAAATAAGGTTCCAAACTTATGTCTAATAAAAATTATGTAATCAACTTTATCATAATGTCCTGGAGTTCTTCTTTTTCTTTAGTAACTAAGTTATTTATTTTTAGTTTATAGTTTTATAAATAGTTATTTTTAGTTTTAAATTAGTCAATTTATTCCGTATTTTACTTCCATTATAATAAACTGTACTGACCTTATATTGCCTTTGTTTGTGCTGTACTTAATGTGGTTGCAGAGCGCCTCAAACATTCCGCTAGTGGTGGTAACTTGTCTGCAATCGAACACCTGTTACAAGCGTACCAAAATGAATAGCAAATTTGTTGCTACGTTAAATAATATCACGTTTTTTTTTTTAATTTAAAACTATATTAACACTAGATTATCGGACCCGTCATTTTTACGGACCGATCTTACATAAAAAGTTCTGCATGTTGACATGCCTTTGACTTTTTTATTTATTTTATACAGCCTCTGACAACATTGTTCTATAAATTTTATTGCAAAACAGAAAAAATAAGAATACAATAATGCACAAAATTACTAAGGACTCGAAAAGAAAACCTAAAAAATTTGTCCGTAAACCTAGTGTTAAAATACTTTAAAGTGCTTAGATATGTCCATATCATTGCTTTTATTTTGAAATTGAAGTGGTCTTATGTGTCTTAAAATATATTCATATAAATTATTCGTTATGATCAATTTGCTTAAACCAAGACGCGATAGGTTTCAAATTTATGTCGCTCTTAAACTTATTGACGACTTTAACAGCTTAGTCTGACTCAAGGTTCATAGAAGCTTCAAAATCTGTGCTTAAAACAATTTACAATGTACTTTGTATTTTTTTCCTTTAAACTTATAATTTAACTGTCTATTAGTAAATACCTATATTTGTTCTGATTTAAATAAGAATAAATATTAACGACAAAGCTAATTTATTACCTCAACTTGGTAATGTAAATAATTTGAATATAATTTCAAGAAACAAATCAGATATTGAGTATTATCAATTATATATTATAATAATTACCTAAAAATTAAAGTGTTAATAAAGGCATTTGATACATTTAACAATAAATAAAATCTTTTCTAGACAATTTCTTATTTGTATAATTACGTCGCAAAAACTATAATGACATACTTTTTGTAAGCAGATAGACAGATTTTGACATCTAATCACTTTGTAAATTTCCCCAACAAGATGAACCAGCCGAAATCTCTCATTCTGATTAACCCCAATCCATTTAAAGAGCGCGATAATGAAAATACTCGTGAACATCAGAAGGACTTAAAAGTGGTCTCGTAAACCCCGCTTTAAGTCCCGCTGATCCCCACCAGCCGCTGAGAAAACTGAATGCGAACGAATGAATGGATTACCCAGTAATGTCGTTACGCCCCGTTCAACTCAATCAAGCTGCCTAATTAGAAACTAAAAAAAAACATTTTACTTTTTTATATTGTTCGGATACAATATAATTGAAACGCGGAACCACTTCGAGGACAATATTCGTTTAATTTTATAATTATTATGAGTTGCTTCGTTTAAAATCTTAATTTATTTTTCACTTTAACTCAATTTCTTATACCTATATTCTGTATATTTATTTCATAGTAATAATAATGATGAGAGATTTTGTTTCAACTTAATCGTTTAAAAGTATTACAACCTTTTCATCTTCATTGAATAAACTAACACCTTAGAAATATCCAATAATTAAGAGCAATGAAAGAGTAAATGAATTTGGTAAATGTAATCCGTTATAAAACAACACTTCTACAAAATATAGTTTGTATGTTTATACCATTAATGTGCATATTATTCATATCAACAAACAAAACAAATATTTAATATAATTCAACTTAATATAATTATGTTATTTGAATTTTCTTTTAGATTTTAATATATTTCTTGAAGTAAATTCATTATACATTTATTTAACATTGTAGTCCATTAAACATATGAATGATTTAGCCTAATAAACATTTTAATTAGAGCTTATCTACTTATTATTAAAGTGGCATCTTAAATCTTAAGTTCTTTTCGTTGGCATTTTAATTAAAAAAACTTCATACAAAAATCCTAATTAAAAGTGGCCAACGATGGTTCCCTTGCCTATTTCCGACACCAAAAAACTACTAAAATTACTAACACGGGTTTGATATATCGATAAAAACGAAAACAAAATTTTATTTCTTTCTTCTCTTCCCATTCGGTTTTTTCTGTCCTGTTTCACTTCAAGAGCAATCTTTGTTGGAGGATTGACTCTGAAAATCTATATCGTAGAGGACGAAAGATCAAGGGCTCAATTGCAGTGCCTATTCTTCACATAAAACATCTAGTGAAATATATTAACAAGCCACAGATCATTCATATTTTTTATTTTCATCTAATTTAATTTACTTTATTCTGCCGTATTTATGTATTTTGACAAGATTTTATTTTTTGTTATTTTTTAATCAAATGATCTTTTTTTTATAAACATATACATGTAATTTATGAACCAAATTTTAATATTCAGTCTAATCTGCATTGCTATGATATGTGAATGTCAGCTAGCATTTTAATATTTTAACAATTTTTTTACAGTACTCTCTTCGAATTCAGTGTTTTTTTTTTATCAAATGTGTAAATGCGAAATAAACTTACCTGCAACTTGGACCATTGTATTCTACCAATGCATCTGCTAGCATTCCTCCAGGCAAGTTTAGCTCCGAAAACGAGTTCGGTTGTGGTCAACTGATAGGTCCCCGACTTGATTACCTCTTCTTGAACCGCCTTCCACCTGGCTTCGTGAGCTGGTGTATTAGCCCTGGATAAATGAAAGATGCAAAATAAAAATAAAATAGAAACAATTGAACCTCAATTAATCATTACAAAAAAATATAATGCATATTATATATCATAGTATATTTGACTGGCCCGTTAATGTAATGATAACTCTGCACAATTAACCAGAAGTCGCGGGTTCGATACCCCCTCAGGACAAACATTTATGTGATGAGCATTTGTTTATTCCGATTATTCATAATTATTTCATAATTTTCATAATTGCTTATTTCATAATTACCTAAAAAAAAGTACGTATATCGGCGTCTCATAACCCATACTACAGATGCTGCTTAGCTACCTATCTTGGGATCAGAATATTATGTATGAAATGTCTCATATATTTATTTATGTTATTCGATTTAGATTTCAAATCGAATATAATTATTACTTCTCGTAAACAGGACACTCACCAACCTAGCCCGGAAACGGAACTGGCTCTTAAATTTTCCTATTACCTAATGGAAGAATATTTAATGGCCATTTTACTACCGCATTATAGTTATAGCAGTTATAAAATATTAATATTTCAATTCAATTATACCGTCCCGCAGATTATTTACTTATTTTTATATTTTAAGTACAACAATACAATTAGGATATTATAAACTTTTTTTTTATCGGGTATGTGTTATCACTTAACCTCGGTTACACTTGAGGTTAAGTGATGAGGCCGTAGATGGTGAGGCGTATTCGCGCAAAATACTTACTTCTGGCTCTCACATATTGCTTACGTACATTATACTTGCGATATATTAACATTAAAAATGGTACCTTAGCCAGGCGGATTCAAAAAACCCTATCACACTCCAGACTCCATTACTCCTGAGCTCCGGGATTCGAACCCAGGACCTCTGCGTTACTAGACAAGTGGCTTAACCACTGCGCCACGGAAGCAGTCCAATTTGATTACAAACCCACATTCTATGTAAAACTTTATAAAATAAATTAAGTAATGAAAATTGTTAATCATCGCTTTTAATGTGTATGCTGTTAATTATTTACAAATTTTCGCACATTTCAATCAAAAAAAAAAATGGAAATTATCAAATACATTTTTTGTTTTACCGAATCTAGGAATTCCGCAGAGTAACGTTTGGATCGAAAATTTAAAAATAAAATTAAATAGTCCTTTTTAATTTTACAATACATTAATCAAACGACAAAATAATTTTGACCACCAATTGAAATAGTCCAATAGATTGATAAGATAATCTTATATATTGATACGTTGAAGGTTTATCATTTCTCACGATCTTACCTACGTATAGACGCAAAATACTGTCCGAGAAAGTCCTTAGCGTCGTTCAGCACCTCTTGCGGCTCCCTCGGCACGTCACCGCGGCCGGGAAGAGCCATCAGGCTTCCGAGGCATGCCCTCTCGTTGCATAGTGTGGGCTGGGAACAAAGAAAAGATTTTGATAAGATAATTAGATAATTCCCCTCATTAGCTTAACGTTAAAATGAGACTATATCTAACCATAATTTCCTCATATACAAAATTATAACCACATTAAAGTTAATATTTTAAAATACGTTCGGAAAAAGCACACGTCTTATTATTGTTCTAATTAATAATAATTATATTCTAATTAATAATTAATATAATTGTATCTATTATTGTTGAAGTCGCTTTTAAAACAAAAAATTTACATGCAAATCGATTAAGCCCTTAAGGGAAAAATAAGGTTTCCCTAAGATATACCTAAGCATACTGCAAAAGAATACTGGTGCATTCCGTGGGAGAACTATGGAGGAAAATTTGTTTTGTGCGTACCTTTGCTACAATTTGTAACAACTAATTCCAATAAATTATATCGAATATTATAACGATTATTCTGTTCTTAAAAAGGAGAATATACGCATAGAAAAAGTCGTTTTAGATAATTTCACAATAAAGAATAATTTTAGAGACGAAATATTTAAAGTGTTTGTTATTCAAGACAGCTAGAAAATGTGTATGTTTTGTATATAGCACAATGTCCTCCAAATGGGATTTTAGAGATGTTGCACACATTTGGTTCAATAGGAATGTATTCGTGAATATGGGGATTTTATTACGTTTCAGACATTTGTGAAAGAGATGAGTGTGAATTTTAAAAATGGATTAGTATATATATAACCCCAGTATTTAAATTTATTTATGTTTCATTAGAGATTATTCAAAATTTCTACAGCATGAAAATTCATATTAAATAAAATAAGTAAATAAAAAAACGTGTTTGTACGAGGATCAAAAGTAAAGTGCTATGCGTAAAAAGCATACAGAAGATATTTACAGAAAACTTATTTATTTATAGGCCTAGTTATGTTTTAAACTGAAACCCTGAATCGCAATATTATAAAGTATTTTTTAATTTTTCTAACAAAAACATAATAAAACTGATTTTACACTAAAATAATTTGTGTGAGTCCGCCGTCTATGTAAGTAGTATTTGTTTTTGAACAAATTCTACCATTAAATATGAAACAAACGTAACTTTATTACCTGGACACACCAAATCATCAAATAGTAAAATTACCGACCAGCCGTGACAGAGTTTGCTGAACGTTTTTCTTCGGCCACTTGTGAATTACGCGCAATTACGTAATTTTTATGTAAACAATGCATTGTTTAATTCAATTATTGTATAATAATTTCTTGCCTACATTTTTAACTGGCATTATTATCTTCATTTTAGTAAAATAACTTAGTTAAAATGTAGTAGTAGTGTTTGACAAGTTGTGTCATTACGGAGATTTAATGCCGCAAAATAATATCCCGATTTGTACTATGTGTAAAGATACATTTACAACATATGCACTTAAAGAAATGTGTGTATCATTATTAAGTTTTGTCTTTTAAATTGTATGCAATTTGTTTTCGATATTTTTAAATAAAAAAAAGGAATTTACTCTTTAAATATTAAAATAATATCAAACAGCCTCCCATCACATAGTTGAAGCAATTGCGAGTTATTTCGTAAAAATAAATACAATAATTTTTATTGAGAAATAAGATTAGCAGCTTGAAATTAACTATCTTTTTCACGCCTATGAAAGAATTGTAAAATTATAGGTAATTATTATTATAATATGTCTTACGAAAACAAATACACTTACTGCTCTAGGGCATGTCGTATCATAAAGTCGATCGTATAAATATTCCTTGGACGCGATATTTTTCAGGACCTGCGGTCTTATTACTTTTCGTGGTACCTTCTTGCCTAGCTTCGTTATTACAATTTTTCCAGCATCTAATTTGACATCACTAGACTCACCCTTTTTATCGATATCGGGCACATCACTATTAGAAACAATTTGTTTATAGTCGATGGTACAGGATTTATTTTCATCTAACTGATTAAAAATAGATATGGAATTAACGGGATTCTCAACTATGTTATCAGCGTTTTTACCGATACCGGGTGACATTTTCCTATTCTATCTTTTTTTAAGTTTACTTTTTTTTTTAAAAAATGAAATGACCAACCATCAACGCTTGCGCTCTACTGGCTAAATGTGCTACCGTTGTATTCATAATAATTTTATCTCGTAAGAAGTCATCGGCGGCGGCATCATTCGTGTGTTAGTAAACATCGTTTCACGTGACGTAGGCTTCGTTTAACAATGAAGCAGATAAATATTAGTTCACAAACATCATTTCGGCCTATTGATTTTAACTTATTTGGAATTTATTACGATTTAAACGATTTAACAAATTTTTAAAAAATATATGTTAAATATAAAGATAGCCTGCTACTAACGGAAATAATTCCTGCTATGATTCCTTTTTCGAAAAACAATGTTTTTACACAAAAAAACTTCACACCAACTGATAGGAACTGAAACATATCTTTCATATATATATTTATTTATTTATATTTGTTTATATTTATGATGTTAATACGGCCAGTAAAAATGTGTGGTCGCGGAGGAAAAAATGCATGGTATCCAGAATTCCGTTTTCGTCAAGTATAAAAGTAATGCATAAAAAAATGTTAAGTGTTTAAAATAATTAGGTATCAGTATCAACGAAGAGTTTAATACAAACTGGCAATGCACATTGAAAAGTGTGTTTCATGAGATCTACTTTTTTCTTTAAGACCTTAATCAATCACTCAAATAACTGATCAGACTATTAAAGCTTGGTAAAATGTCTGGCGTTCTCTATTTTATTTTTTAAATTTTTTATTAATAAATGATGTTTAGGATATTTTCACAACATCACACTGACTTCATCGCCTGTAGATATAAGATAATTAATATACATCTCCTTACCCAGTATTAAGAACAATGCTGTGTTCCGGGACACATACGTGTATGAAACAGAATCATTCTGATCGGCCACGCTTTACCATATACGGTCTTTATCATTTAATATTGGGAGAAACTGACGTTGGCCTCATTGACATATACCATCGGGCTAATTTAAAAACGACCTTAATTAATTTGCTTCAATGCATATATCAATAAGAGACAACAAATTTCGAACATGTTATTCAGTGAGAAAAAATAATTTCACTCGTTCATATTTTTCAAAACAAATTTAATGTAAAAACTTTGTTTGGTTTTTCAACATACCGACTGACATATTTATACGATATACACCTGAAAAAGTTCAAATTATAAGAAATTTATTGTTCAGAGACGGCTTTTCTGGAGTTGATGGTTTTTATACTTTTCAAATTTAAACAAAAACAATTGATATAAATTGATTAAACAATCGATATATATCGATCGATCTATATCAATTATTTTATCCACCGGAAATATATTAATAAAAATAACTAATACATCTGTAAAACAATCTATTTTATAAAAAATTACTTTATGTATATCTGTAAAAAAAATGTATTAAAATTTTAACGTAATACTTACTATTATCTCTATGAATGTCAAATGTTTTTTTTTAATCCAATACGGACAGATTTTCTTTAATAAGTCAGGAGTTGGTTCTTTATTCGCCACAATGACACATTTAATGTTATTTCTCTTCAAACTTGAACACATTACATCAGAATAAAGCTTGGCAATAGAGACAAACGCCTAGATCGACAGCTAAATGGGAATTCTACTGTCTATAAGTAAATAATTTTCAAGTAAGAATCAATCTATTTAAGAATAATATATATAAGAGTTTCAAATCCATATTGGCAATAAAGACCATACCATGATAATAAAAGACAAATTAATAATATTCTTTATGGTATGTACCAATTCTAAATCCGTTGGTATTATTTTAATAGAAATATTCTCAAATGTGTTACCGATTTTTTGTCAAAATAACTAAACCATAACCATTATACTTCGTTGAATAACTCAGGATGTCTGAATAAATAAAATAACTATAAATATGTAAATAAAAATTTATATTTGTACGAGGATCAAAACTAGAGAAACTATGCGTAAAAACCATAAAGAAATTTAATTTTTTATTATAAAAATAATTTTTTACTATTTTTAAGCCTAACAAATTCAATTAATATTTTCATCGATATTTTATGAAATCGTATATATGAAAAGATTTTTACGCCAAAAGTAAAACACGCTTTTCACGACGATTCCACCTCTAATTACTTGGAGGAAAACATGGTTACAAATTGAGCAGATTATCATTTGTTAAGAGCAATCTGTCACGTTCGAGGTAATAGCATTAAATTGTAATTGAAGGAATTGTATCGATAAATTACACCGTTACTCACTCGAATTTGTTAGCTCAATATCTGATTGCCCCGCATTAAGATAAACAAATCTAACGTATCACGCATGATTAAGGAAGATAATCGGTTTTATCTCAATTGTTTTATCCACACGAGATCCATTAATTACAATAACTGATTGAATTTTATCTATATTATCTTTAAAATAATCTATGGCGTACGGACATTGGTGGTTAAATAAATAAAATTCTCAACTTCATAGTGCGATATATCGTAACAACATAAAACTGGGAGCGCATGTGTCGCTCGCGACGTCATAGGCGATGTCGAGCCCAACGAAATAAAAATTACACGGCACGTATTCGCCCTGCGACGCACACCGCCCTCCCCCTAGGAGGCTTAGTTTAAGCACGAGCACAATCTATTAATTTTTAATGTAATACCTACTATTTTCTTCATTAATGTATATTTTTATAAAGTCAAGAGTTTGTTTATTATTGGCCATAATGACGCATTTAAAGTCATTCACACAATAATGTTTGGCAGTAGAAAAAAAAATAAGCGCTGCGTTTGACACCTTAATGAGAACTCTACTGTCTATAAGTTTTTCAATTGTTGATAACACAAAATCAGTATTATACGCAATGATTTGAAATAACTCCCAAGTAAGAATCGATCTATCTTAAGAGCTTACATTTCAAATCCGTATTGGCAATAAAGACGATACTATGGCAATAAAAGACAAATTAATAGTACCCTTTATGGTATATCAATTCTAAATGCGTTTGTATTATTTTAAATGGAAATGTTCTCAAATGTGTCACAGATTTTCTGTCAAGAAATACAAACTGTGGGCATTACACTTAATTGAATAACTTAGAACAACAAAGATATAATATATAATATTTTAGATTTTTTGTATTTTCTTATATATTTTCAGAGTATTTCGTTTTAAAATTACTGATT
Organism: Pharmacophagus antenor; assembly: GCA_018245475.1. Classification (NCBI taxonomy): domain Eukaryota; kingdom Metazoa; phylum Arthropoda; class Insecta; order Lepidoptera; family Papilionidae; genus Pharmacophagus; species Pharmacophagus antenor. The sequence continues at coordinate 3,243 of DWQX01000375.1, read as the reverse complement.
TTTCGTGATAAATTTTCTCTTAATGGGTTATGAGTAACACTGTTTTTTCTCTTGCAAGAATATTGTTTGTGGCTTTTTCTACTGCTAATTTGTAAGAATTCAATATAATAGTTCAGGTATAAAAGAGACCGTGTCTATTGAAATTACAATGCCTATATTACAAAATTGGTAAAATTGGAAACATATGCTTAAATTACAAAATTGGTTCAAGGTAGTCGTCTAGCTGGACTCTTTACAGACTCTCTCCTACTTGCTGACTGTCTGACTAACTACCACGCCCAAGACTTTCAATAATGTTTAACTAACTTATCTCAAGCTTATATCGCGCCGCGCCATAAGTCTCACATAGGGTACAAACTTAACTAGCTCCACATGTCTACCACCTTTACGACTTGTTATGGGGCCGGAAATCTGACTCCTCTTTCCTCATGAGCAAAATTGTCGGCATTTATTGTAAACTTATTATTTCGCCCAAAAATACAAATCTTTTCTTAAAATACTTAGTTACAAAAAAAAAACAAAAACGGTTACTAGAATATTACATAAAATATGGTTTATGTGCTAACGTTCTAAAATTTAACCGCTCTGACACTCACTGGAATTATCCTTTTGCACTTTCACTGTATCACTTGTCTCGTTTCATCTGAAAGGCTTTGATAATTTTCATTTAGGTAACGCATGCCTGAAATAATTTGCTCTACACAGGTCTATTCCACTTGAGGTAGAGCATCATCCTCGTTGCAATGGAATCGGTCAAATAATATTTTATTACAGTCTCTCAGGACAAGTATGTATTCCGAATCTTTCATTTTAAAGGAAAGGATATTTTGGGAATTACTATTGCGGTTTTATTAGCTGCTTGCATTGATAATGAAATAAATTTTAATATCTACTAACGAGATTTTTAATACAAACGTGATCTGGTTTCCTTTAATAAAAGTTTAAAGATTCGCAAGCATTAAGTATCGCAGCTATAGTATCCTGCATATTTTGCCAATGGTATTTATTTGTAATCCTACTCATAGTTTATTTTTTGCCTTAATAACAGGTTTTACCTTCGTGATACTACAATATAATGTCTCTTTGTTCTTTTTCGTTTTAGAGATATACCACACGCTCACTACATTCAATCAAATACGGTTCCCTTTGTAAATACTTGAACAATGATCCTAGAAATGTTTTCGAAGTATATAAAAAATGTTATCTTACACTTAATGTATACTTTCAAAACTCTTAATCGTTTTCTCATTATTTGTTACAACTTTTTATACACTATATTGAAATCATATTCTTAATGACGTGACCGCCAACGGGTTAGAATTAGAATCTTTGGTTGGTAATTTTGAGCAATAATTATATCAGTTTCTTTAGATAAACACTTGGTAAGAGGTTGTGTAATACGAGCGGAATGTAATGAAAGGTCTTTAATAACCAAAAAGACCGAGTAAAACTCTGTAACTATTTTTAACAATGGAAAATTTAAAACTGCTTTGTTTTGTCATCATTTGGCTTAAGATTATTTTTAGTTATAACATCACCTAAATATAATACGAAAAGAATCGCAAAAATTTATCTTATAATTTATATTTTTTTTAGATCTATATCACGTTAATATTCACTAGATACTATATCTAACATTCCTCGACTTTTGGCGCAAATTGCATAGGCCCTGGTCGCGAGACAGAGTAAAGTATTGGCACTAATATCGTGAATATTTACGCGATGTAGACCCGAAACAGTTTAAATTATAATGTGAACAGATCGCGATAAAAAAATTATTTAATGAACATTCGTTACTGCCTTATATATTTCTAGGTTATTACTACATTATTCTATGTCTTATGCTTTCTTAACAGTTAATTTAATACAAATGTCTAGAGTATTCTGAATGGCTATTGTAGCATAACCGTCTTTACGCGCTATAATTGCTTTAGGCATTCTTTCGCCTTCACAAAACTCTTTATAATTAATTATTGTATTACCAGAGTATAAATTAATAGAGAGTTTTATCCTTTATTTAGAACGCGGAGGTAATTTCATTACAACATTAGATTTGTTTACATTTAAAAAATATGCAAAGAAGTGTTTACATGATTACGTGTGTTACGTCTTAATACGGTTCATGCGTTAGGTATTTGCGGAAATAATCATACTACCCGTGTCTATCTTAAACTTTGTATTTATTTCTAGAACATAAATGTACGGTAATTTTAAGGTGATGTCACAATTTGATTCTAGCTTTTCTCTGTCTCTACTAAGACTTCTACTTGAAAATTTTGGTACCCTTCGTTTGGTCGGACCTCATTATAGTTATTATCCTCACATTCGTTACATTGATTATCGTATTGTGTTTGATATGACTCCTCATACGGACTGTACGTAGTTTGAAGCTTTATTTAATTCGATTGAGTTTTTATTGAAGGGGCTGTTCTCAAAACAAAACTATAACCAGCCTTTTAAAACGCTTACCCTATCATCCACTTTATAAATTTTAAAATAAACATTACACAAAAAATAATTAAATTTAACATGATTATGTGGAAATAGAACATTCAAAGATTAGTGTTTTTTATAAAACTAATATAAATGAAGAGTTGTAAATATAAATGTAAAATTGAAAAGTTTTAAAATTGATTGAAACAAGATTAGATTAAAATTTATTGTTCTTAATAAATATACGTCTTATCGCTAAATATGTCTCGGGCGAGTCTTATCGCAACGGACGTCTGGCAATTTGTCTAGGATGTCAGGAGGTAGACTTTCTTAGTCCTAATATATTTTTTTTATTACTATTTAATTATATTTAATTTAATTATTTATTACACTTATATTATTATGGAATTTCTTTTTATGTCATATAATTACATTTTATTTTAATTATTTATTACAAATGTGTTACTATAACAGAATTTTTCTTATTTATATTTACAGTTATATTTTTTTTTGAGTTTCCATGTATTTAATTATTTTCTTTACACGTTTAAGTATAAGGTTTACTGAGCTTTACATAAAACCAGATAACGTTATATCGCAAGACTTTGATAGCAATATAACTCACGTATTAGTATTTTAATTAAGATAAGTTAAGGTAGGTGACGATTTGGTCTCCCCTCCGACGTGTCGCCACCTTGCCGTGGTGGAGGGGCTTGCGTGCCGCAATGAACCGCGAGGCTATACCGGACAGGGTCACCCATACCGGACAGGCTCGCGGGGAGCGGCCAGACGAAGAGCGACGCACAAGTT